>SEYY01022068.1:245000-272425 GCA_009176605.1 Armadillidium nasatum | reverse complement strand
TATGACCATACTTTAGTACAATAAAAACACTACAAAATGGTCGAATCGGCAAATCCATAACCCCCGGAAATTTCTTTTTACAGCAGCACATTCAATTTTAAGTACAAGGATATTTCAAAAACACAACTATTCCCTATTTTCAGTGGCCATGTTTTGACCTATAGGGAAACGATCGCCAAACCACATTATGACCATACTTTAGTACAATAAAAACACTACAAAATGGTCGAATCGGCAAATCCATAACCCCCGGAAATTTCTTTTTACAGCACATTCAATTTTAAGTACAAGGATATTTCAAAAACACAACTATTCCCTATTTTCAGTGGCCATGTTTTGACCTATAGGGAAACGATCGCCAAACCACATTATGACCATACTTTAGTACAATAAAAACACTACAAAATGGTCGAATCGGCAAATCCATAACCCCCGGAAATTTCTTTTTACAGCACATTCAATTTTAAGTACAAGGATATTTCAAAAACACAACTATTCCCTATTTTCAGTGGCCATGTTTTGACCTATAGGGAAACGATCGCCAAACCACATTATGACCATACTTTAGTACAATAAAAACACTACAAAATGGTCGAATCGGCAAATCCATAACCCCCGGAAATTTCTTTTTACAGCACATTCAATTTTAAGTACAAGGATATTTCAAAAACACAACTATTCCCTATTTTCAGTGGCCATGTTTTGACCTATAGGGAAACGATCGCCAAACCACATTATGACCATACTTTAGTACAATAAAAACACTACAAAATGGTCGAATCGGCAAATCCATAACCCCCGGAAATTTCTTTTTACAGCACATTCAATTTTAAGTACAAGGATATTTCAAAAACACAACTATTCCCTATTTTCAGTGGCCATGTTTTGACCTATAGGGAAACGATCGCCAAACCACATTATGACCATACTTTAGTACAATAAAAACACTACAAAATGGTCGAATCGGCAAATCCATAACCCCCGGAAATTTCTTTTTACAGCACATTCAATTTTAAGTACAAGGATATTTCAAAAACACAACTATTCCCTATTTTCAGTGGCCATGTTTTGACCTATAGGGAAACGATCGCCAAACCACATTATGACCATACTTTAGTACAATAAAAACACTACAAAATGGTCGAATCGGCAAATCCATAACCCCCGGAAATTTCTTTTTACAGCACATTCAATTTTAAGTACAAGGATATTTCAAAAACACAACTATTCCCTATTTTCAGTGGCCATGTTTTGACCTATAGGGAAACGATCGCCAAACCACATTATGACCATACTTTAGTACAATAAAAACACTACAAAATGGTCGAATCGGCAAATCCATAACCCCCGGAAATTTCTTTTTTACAGCACATTCAATTTTAAGTACAAGGATATTTCAAAAACACAACTATTCCCTATTTTCAGTGGCCATGTTTTGACCTATAGGGAAACGATCGCCAAACCACATTATGACCATACTTTAGTACAATAAAAACACTACAAAATGGTCGAATCGGCAAATCCATAACCCCCGGAAATTTCTTTTTACAGCACATTCAATTTTAAGTACAAGGATATTTCAAAAACACAACTATTCCCTATTTTCAGTGGCCATGTTTTGACCTATAGGGAAACGATCGCCAAACCACATTATGACCATACTTTAGTACAATAAAAACACTACAAAATGGTCGAATCGGCAAATCCATAACCCCCGGAAATTTCTTTTTACAGCACATTCAATTTTAAGTACAAGGATATTTCAAAAACAAAACTATTCCCTATTTTCAGTGGCCATGTTTTGACCTATAGGGAAACGATCGCCAAACCACATTATGACCATACTTTAGTACAATAAAAACACTACAAAATGGTCGAATCGGCAAATCCATAACCCCCGGAAATTTCTTTTTACAGCACATTCAATTTTAAGTACAAGGATATTTCAAAAACACAACTATTCCCTATTTTCAGTGGCCATGTTTTGACCTATAGGGAAACGATCGCCAAACCACATTATGACCATACTTTAGTACAATAAAAACACTACAAAATGGTCGAATCGGCAAATCCATAACCCCCGGAAATTTCTTTTTACAGCACATTCAATTTTAAGTACAAGGATATTTCAAAAACACAACTATTCCCTATTTTCAGTGGCCATGTTTTGACCTATAGGGAAACGATCGCCAAACCACATTATGACCATACTTTAGTACAATAAAAACACTACAAAATGGTCGAATCGGCAAATCCATAACCCCCGGAAATTTCTTTTTACAGCACATTCAATTTTAAGTACAAGGATATTTCAAAAACACAACTATTCCCTATTTTCAGTGGCCATGTTTTGACCTATAGGGAAACGATCGCCAAACCACATTATGACCATACTTTAGTACAATAAAAACACTACAAAATGGTCGAATCGGCAAATCCATAACCCCCGGAAATTTCTTTTTACAGCACATTCAATTTTAAGTACAAGGATATTTCAAAAACACAACTATTCCCTATTTTCAGTGGCCATGTTTTGACCTATAGGGAAACGATCGCCAAACCACATTATGACCATACTTTAGTACAATAAAAACACTACAAAATGGTCGAATCGGCAAATCCATAACCCCCGGAAATTTCTTTTTACAGCACATTCAATTTTAAGTACAAGGATATTTCAAAAACACAACTATTCCCTATTTTCAGTGGCCATGTTTTGACCTATAGGGAAACGATCGCCAAACCACATTATGACCATACTTTAGTACAATAAAAACACTACAAAATGGTCGAATCGGCAAATCCATAACCCCCGGAAATTTCTTTTTACAGCACATTCAATTTTAAGTACAAGGATATTTCAAAAACACAACTATTCCCTATTTTCAGTGGCCATGTTTTGACCTATAGGGAAACGATCGCCAAACCACATTATGACCATACTTTAGTACAATAAAAACACTACAAAATGGTCGAATCGGCAAATCCATAACCCCCGGAAATTTCTTTTTACAGCACATTCAATTTTAAGTACAAGGATATTTCAAAAACACAACTATTCCCTATTTTCAGTGGCCATGTTTTGACCTATAGGGAAACGATCGCCAAACCACATTATGACCATACTTTAGTACAATAAAAATACTACAAAATGGTCGAATCGGCAAATCCATAACCCCCGGAAATTTCTTTTTACAGCACATTCAATTTTAAGTACAAGGATATTTCAAAACACAACTATTCCCTATTTTCAGTGGCCATGTTTTGACCTATAGGGAAACGATCGCCAAACCACATTATGACCATACTTTAGTACAATAAAAACACTACAAAATGGTCGAATCGGCAAATCCATAACCCCCGGAAATTTCTTTTTACAGCACAGATTCAATTTTAAGTACAAGGATATTTCAAAAACACAACTATTCCCTATTTTCAGTGGCCATGTTTTGACCTATAGGGAAACGATCGCCAAACCACATTATGACCATACTTTAGTACAATAAAAACACTACAAAATGGTCGAATCGGCAAATCCATAACCCCCGGAAATTTCTTTTTACAGCACAGATTCAATTTTAAGTACAAGGATATTTCAAAAACACAACTATTCCCTATTTTCAGTGGCCATGTTTTGACCTATAGGGAAACGATCGCCAAACCACATTATGACCATACTTTAGTACAATAAAAACACTACAAAATGGTCGAATCGGCAAATCCATAACCCCCGGAAATTTCTTTTTACAGCACAGTTTCAATTTTAAGTACAAGGATATTTCAAAACACAACTATTCCCTATTTTCAGTGGCCATGTTTTGACCTATAGGGAAACGATCGCCAAACCACATTATGACCATACTTTAGTACAATAAAAACACTACAAAATGGTCGAATCGGCAAATCCATAACCCCCGGAAATTTCTTTTTACAGCACATTCAATTTTAAGTACAAGGATATTTCAAAAACACAACTATTCCCTATTTTCAGTGGCCATGTTTTGACCTATAGGGAAACGATCGCCAAACCACATTATGACCATACTTTAGTACAATAAAAATACTACAAAATGGTCGAATCGGCAAATCCATAACCCCCGGAAATTTCTTTTTACAGCACATTCAATTTTAAGTACAAGGATATTTCAAAAACACAACTATTCCCTATTTTCAGTGGCCATGTTTTGACCTATAGGGAAACGATCGCCAAACCACATTATGACCATACTTTAGTACAATAAAAACACTACAAAATGGTCGAATCGGCAAATCCATAACCCCCGGAAATTTCTTTTTACAGCACACATTCAATTTTAAGTACAAGGATATTTCAAAAACACAACTATTCCCTATTTTCAGTGGCCATGTTTTGACCTATAGGGAAACGATCGCCAAACCACATTATGACCATACTTTAGTACAATAAAAACACTACAAAATGGTCGAATCGGCAAATCCATAACCCCCGGAAATTTCTTTTTACAGCACAGATTCAATTTTAAGTACAAGGATATTTCAAAACACAACTATTCCCTATTTTCAGTGGCCATGTTTTGACCTATAGGGAAACGATCGCCAAACCACATTATGACCATACTTTAGTACAATAAAAACACTACAAAATGGTCGAATCGGCAAATCCATAACCCCCGGAAATTTCTTTTTACAGCACATTCAATTTTAAGTACAAGGATATTTCAAAAACACAACTATTCCCTATTTTCAGTGGCCATGTTTTGACCTATAGGGAAACGATCGCCAAACCACATTATGACCATACTTTAGTACAATAAAAACACTACAAAATGGTCGAATCGGCAAATCCATAACCCCCGGAAATTTCTTTTTACAGCACAGATTCAATTTTAAGTACAAGGATATTTCAAAAACACAACTATTCCCTATTTTCAGTGGCCATGTTTTGACCTATAGGGAAACGATCGCCAAACCACATTATGACCATACTTTAGTACAATAAAAACACTACAAAATGGTCGAATCGGCAAATCCATAACCCCCGGAAATTTCTTTTTACAGCACAGATTCAATTTTAAGTACAAGGATATTTCAAAACACAACTATTCCCTATTTTCAGTGGCCATGTTTTGACCTATAGGGAAACGATCGCCAAACCACATTATGACCATACTTTAGTACAATAAAAACACTACAAAATGGTCGAATCGGCAAATCCATAACCCCCGGAAATTTCTTTTTACAGCACATTCAATTTTAAGTACAAGGATATTTCAAAAACACAACTATTCCCTATTTTCAGTGGCCATGTTTTGACCTATAGGGAAACGATCGCCAAACCACATTATGACCATACTTTAGTACAATAAAAACACTACAAAATGGTCGAATCGGCAAATCCATAACCCCCGGAAATTTCTTTTTACAGCACATTCAATTTTAAGTACAAGGATATTTCAAAACACAACTATTTCCTATTTTCAGTGGCCATGTTTTGACCTATAGGGAAACGATCGCCAAACCACATTATGACCATACTTTAGTACAATGAAAATACTACAAAATGGTCGAATCGGCAAATCCATAACCCCCGGAAATTTCTTTTTACAGCACATTCAATTTTAAGTACAAGGATATTTCAAAACACAACTATTCCCTATTTTCAGTGGCCATGTTTTGACCTATAGGGAAACGATCGCCAAACCACATTATGACCATACTTTAGTACAATAAAAACACTACAAAATGGTCGAATCGGCAAATCCATAACCCCCGGAAATTTCTTTTTACAGCACATTCAATTTTAAGTACAAGGATATTTCAAAACACAACTATTCCCTATTTTCAGTGGCCATGTTTTGACCTATAGGGAAACGATCGCCAAACCACATTATGACCATACTTTAGTACAATAAAAACACTACAAAATGGTCGAATCGGCAAATCCATAACCCCCGGAAATTTCTTTTTACAGCACAGATTCAATTTTAAGTACAACAAGGATATTTCAAAAGACAACTATTCCCTATTTTCAGTGGCCATGTTTTGACCTATAGGGAAACGATCGCCAAACCACATTATGACCATACTTTAGTACAATGAAAACACTACAAAATGGTCGAATCGGCAAATCCATAACCCCCGGAAATTTCTTTTTACAGCACAGATTCAATTTTAAGTACAAGGATATTTCAAAAAAGACAACTATTCCCTATTTTCAGGGCCATGTTTTGACCTATAGGGAAACGATCGCCAAACCACATTATGACCATACTTTAGTACAATGAAAATACTACAAAATGGTCGAATCGGCAAATCCATAACCCCCGGAAATTTCTTTTTACAGCACAGATTCAATTTTAAGTACAAGGATATTTCAAAAGACAACTATTCCCTATTTTCAGGGGCCATGTTTTGACCTATAGGGAAACGATCGCCAAACCACATTATGACCATACTTTAGTACAATAAAAACACTACAAAATGGTCGAATCGGCAAATCCATAACCCCCGGAAATTTCTTTTTACAGCACATTCAATTTTAAGTACAAGGATATTTCAAAAGACAACTATTCCCTATTTTCAGGGGCCATGTTTTGACCTATAGGGAAACGATCGCCAAACCACATTATGACCATACTTTAGTACAATAAAAATACTACAAAATGGTCGAATCGGCAAATCCATAACCCCCGGAAATTTCTTTTTACAGCACAGATTCAATTTTAAGTACAAGGATATTTCAAAAGACAACTATTCCCTATTTTCAGGGCCATGTTTTGACCTATAGGGAAACGATCGCCAAACCACATTATGACCATACTTTAGTACAATGAAAATACTACAAAATGGTCGAATCGGCAAATCCATAACCCCCGGAAATTTCTTTTTACAGCACATTCAATTTTAAGTACAAGGATATTTCAAAAGACAACTATTCCCTATTTTCAGTGGCCATGTTTTGACCTATAGGGAAACGATCGCCAAACCACATTATGACCATACTTTAGTACAATGAAAACACTACAAAATGGTCGAATCGGCAAATCCATAACCCCCGGAAATTTCTTTTTACAGCACATTCAATTTTAAGTACAAGGATATTTCAAAAGACAACTATTCCCTATTTTCAGGTGGCCATGTTTTGACCTATAGGGAAACGATCGCCAAACCACATTATGACCATACTTTAGTACAATAAAAATACTACAAAATGGTCGAATCGGCAAATCCATAACCCCCGGAAATTTCTTTTTACAGCACAGATTCAATTTTAAGTACAAGGATATTTCAAAAACACAACTATTCCCTATTTTCAGGGCCATGTTTTGACCTATAGGGAAACGATCGCCAAACCACATTATGACCATACTTTAGTACAATAAAAATACTACAAAATGGTCGAATCGGCAAATCCATAACCCCCGGAAATTTCTTTTTACAGCACAGATTCAATTTTAAGTACAAGGATATTTCAAAAACACAACTATTCCCTATTTTCAGTGGCCATGTTTTGACCTATAGGGAAACGATCGCCAAACCACATTATGACCATACTTTAGTACAATAAAAACACTACAAAATGGTCGAATCGGCAAATCCATAACCCCCGGAAATTTCTTTTTACAGCACAGATTCAATTTTAAGTACAAGGATATTTCAAAAGACAACTATTCCCTATTTTCAGTGGCCATGTTTTGACCTATAGGGAAACGATCGCCAAACCACATTATGACCATACTTTAGTACAATAAAAATACTACAAAATGGTCGAATCGGCAAATCCATAACCCCCGGAAATTTCTTTTTACAGCACATTCAATTTTAAGTACAAGGATATTTCAAAAAGACAACTATTCCCTATTTTCAGTGGCCATGTTTTGACCTATAGGGAAACGATCGCCAAACCACATTATGACCATACTTTAGTACAATAAAAACACTACAAAATGGTCGAATCGGCAAATCCATAACCCCCGGAAATTTCTTTTTACAGCACATTCAATTTTAAGTACAAGGATATTTCAAAAGACAACTATTCCCTATTTTCAGGGGCCATGTTTTGACCTATAGGGAAACGATCGCCAAACCACATTATGACCATACTTTAGTACAATAAAAACACTACAAAATGGTCGAATCGGCAAATCCATAACCCCCGGAAATTTCTTTTTACAGCACAGATTCAATTTTAAGTACAAGGATATTTCAAAAACACAACTATTCCCTATTTTCAGGGCCATGTTTTGACCTATAGGGAAACGATCGCCAAACCACATTATGACCATACTTTAGTACAATAAAAATACTACAAAATGGTCGAATCGGCAAATCCATAACCCCCGGAAATTTCTTTTTACAGCACATTCAATTTTAAGTACAAGGATATTTCAAAACACAACTATTCCCTATTTTCAGTGGCCATGTTTTGACCTCTAGGGAAACGATCGCCAAACCACATTATGACCATACTTTAGTACAATAAAAACACTACAAAATGGTCGAATCGGCAAATCCATAACCCCCGGAAATTTCTTTTTACAGCACATTCAATTTTAAGTACAAGGATATTTCAAAAACACAACTATTCCCTATTTTCAGTGGCCATGTTTTGACCTATAGGGAAACGATCGCCAAACCACATTATGACCATACTTTAGTACAATGAAAATACTACAAAATGGTCGAATCGGCAAATCCATAACCCCCGGAAATTTCTTTTTACAGCACAGATTCAATTTTAAGTACAATGATATTTCAAAAGACAACTATTCCCTATTTTCAGGGGCCATGTTTTGACCTATCGGGAAACGATCGCCAAACCACATTATGACCATACTTTAGTACAATAAAAATACTACAAAATGGTCGAATCGGCAAATCCATAACCCCCGGAAATTTCTTTTTACAGCACAGATTCAATTTTAAGTACAAGGATATTTCAAAAGACAACTATTCCCTATTTTCAGGGGCCATGTTTTGACCTCTAGGGAAACGATCGCCAAACCACATTATGACCATACTTTAGTACAATGAAAATACTACAAAATGGTCGAATCGGCAAATCCATAACCCCCGGAAATTTCTTTTTACAGCACATATTCAATTTTAAGTACAATGATATTTCAAAAGACAACTATTCCCTATTTTCAGTGGCCATGTTTTGACCTATAGGGAAACGATCGCCAAACCACATTATGACCATACTTTAGTACAATGAAAATACTACAAAATGGTCGAATCGGCAAAGTCCATAACCCCCGGAAATTTCTTTCTATAGCACAGGTTTAATTTTAAGTACAAGCATATTTCAAAAGACATCTATTCCCTATTTTCTTGGCCATGTTTTGACCTCTAGGGAAACGATCGCCAAACTACATTATGACTATGCTTTAGTACAATGAAAATACTACAAAATGGTATAATCGGCAAATCCATAACCCCCGGAAATTTCTTTTTACAGCACAGATTCAATTTTAAGTACAAGCTTATTTCAAAAGACAACTATTCCCTATTTTCTGGGCCATGTTTTGACCTCTAGGGAAACAAGGTACAAGGTAGGTAGATGATTTTTTTTCATTTGAAAATTTACGTGAGTTTGTAAAAAATCTCTCTTTCGCTGTCATAGAGGATGGAAGTATTTGAAGTTCCGCGGTTTTTAGGTCCGGTCACGGTATGGTCCGGTAAGAATCTTTTTCTGCTCAGTTTCGACCGATGATTGACACAGCTGGAGATGGCCAGCGCTGCTATATTCCTATTGAACGTGATGTCTATACGATTATGGACAACGGCTCTTACTGCAAACGTAAGAGATCGTCTCTTATCGACGATGAGGAGCGCTCAGTAATTAGGTCCAGTGGCCCTGTTGGAGCTAGCAACCTGGTCTCGTACGAAAAAATCCACTACTGTGAATGCTACTATTACCTAAGTAAACTTGACGTTGACTTGTCTGATATCATGAAACTGGGCTCTTAAATTGGTTCGTGATGACCCTCTGCTAATTCATTATGGTAAGATAGACCATATAGATGTGGAAGAGGACATCACTGATATCAAGGGGGATATTCGGATTATTGGTGATAATAGTGCAATTATTTTGGATGTCTTTGGAGTGACTTCTCACAAGGAAATGTTGATGGTTTTGTTACAGAGGTCATTTCCTAACTGGTAAAAATAAAATTCTGCAGTTCCCTTCCCCATAGGGTTGCAATAGGTCATTCAGTTTATCCAGCGTCTCCTTGAATTCCAAATGTCACATGTTTCCATTGCTGGTGGTTTGGTCATCGCCAGCTCTCATGTAAAGTGACTGTGCAATGTGCCAGGTGTAGTCAGTATCATAAGGCTACTGGTTGTATTAATGGAGGATGTAAAGAAGAAATTTGTTCATTCAGTCTCTGTTGATTCCTCAGATGATAAGTGGAACTGGGTTTTTGGCCTATTATTACATGCAAATTCTTTTCAGTGATCCCCAAAATTTTTTGAACGTATAGTATTTCACAATCCATAGGTAAAGCACTAATAGCTATTAGCTCAAATGTATTAGAATATAAAGATCTTTTCAATCATTATTTCCAAATATGGCCATGAGTAATCTTGTTTTATTGAATACTAGATTGATAATGAAAGAGAGTTCCAGATGTTAAATATTATCTCTACTTAAACAAAACCCTTTATAGGGATTACTGAAACATGGATGAAATCTTCATTAACACCCTACTTTTATATTTAAGGACAGATCATATAGAGAGGGTAATAGTTTGAAGTTGCGTATCCATCTTTTTAGTTTCCATTGTCAAACCCTGTGCATTGGAACTTGTTTGTCTCTAGTTTCTGTTTTTTCCCCAATTCAAGTGAAATCTAAAAGGAATCTAGCCTATGCCCACTGGAGGAGAATATATATATATATATATATATATATATATATATATATATATATATATATATATATATATATATATATATATATATATATATATATATATATATATATATATATATATTTTTTTTTTTTTTTTTACTTTCAAACAGGGTTGAAATATGGATGCACTTTGTATTGCAAATAAACATGCAGAATTATTATATTTTACAAGATGTATCCTTTTGTATTTATATTAGAGTTGGCAATAAAGAAAAAGCTTCTCAAACCACTGATTTTATATTTTGTTATATAGGCCTATATTTTTTTTTTTTAAATGAAAAAAATTTGATTAATATTAGAATTTAATGATTATGCACTTTGTTATACAGTATATAGGTCATCATTTATTTTGCTCATGTAGCTGCCAGGATTATCATAAATAAATTTATTAATCAGATTTAAATAGTTAAAAATGCCATTTATCAATACATACACAAAAACTTTCTTGAAAATCCCATCTCGCAGGTGATGTTACTTTATGAAGAAATTGTTGCAGTTTCTTAGGAAATGTGTGCATGGTTCAGTGCAACATTTCTACAGAAACTGCTTCTCAGATCTTGGCTTTTAGTTCTTCCATCATAGCAGGTCGACTGCAATACACTTTGCTTTTAAAGTAACCCTTCAAGAAGAAATCACATGCAGATAAATCAGATGATTGAGGAGGCCATGATATGTTACATTATCTTGAAATTTTCCTGTTACCAAGCAATTGTATACAGCAGCCACCAATATTCGTGTTTTTGACATTGATCTGTCTTTAAACCAGGTGTCAATAATATGTGGAAATGGTTATAGTTATTGCTTAACCAATCCTATGTTACTGTAGCAAAATTCTCTACATACAGCCTCTACAGTGCTTATAATTTTATAAAAGTCTTGATAGCAAAAGCACATTGTTCACCACTGCAAGTATCCATGGTAACTATGAATAAATGGTATGATGGCATGAGCTGCTGATATCTATTTATTACTCAGTACTACAATAACCCAGGGATACCTTAAAAAAATTTCATTAATATATATATATATATATATATATATATATATATATATATATATATATATATATATATATATATATATATATATATATATATATATATATATATATATATATATATATATATATATATATACAAAATATGTAGTGTCTGTGTATATATAAGAAGCATGTTACTTCTATATCTGGATCTGCATTAGCACCTTGTATATTTCTGAAACCTCAATGATAATTTTATATATATTTATATATCCTTAATGGAAGTACAGTTGACCCTACAGTGTCAGGAAATATCTTTGACAAATTCTTAAGCAAAGTTACGTCTTCTGGAGAATCACAACCCCCTCAAATGGTATATATATATATATATATATATATATATATATATATATATATATATATATATATATATATATATATATATATATATATATATATATATATAATGAAAAGTAAATTAAAAATTTAATTTAATGATATACTTAAAAAATTTCCAGTTAAAAAATTTAAAAGGAATGTACAAAGTTTAGATATTAAAAAAGTTGCCTATTATATATATATATATATATATATATATATATATATATATATATATATATATATATATATATATATATATATATATATATATATATATATATATATATATATATATATATATATATATATATATATATATATATATATATATATATATATATATATATATATATATATAAATGATTTTTCAGATTTTAGATAACACAGTCTTTGTTTATATATTCCAAGATGATATGTACTGGTGTTGCTGTTTAAGCACAGAGAGTTTTTTGTACAGTTGTGGTACAGTTTGTGTTATTGAAAACTTAAATGAATTTTATAAGCTCTCTGCTGGTTTCATTGGAACCATAACGCAGCACTCTGTGAAAGCCAATGTGGTTCTTATCCAAGAAATTGTATTGGAAACCATGGTTTGTATATAGCTTTTTTTTCATTAATCTTTATATAGTTTGTTGTAGTATGTACAGTTCCGTAACACCTGGACTCAGGACTTAGACAAGGACTCAAACTAAATTCAGCCAATTTCAGTAGTCAAGTTATATTTGACTGAATTTATTTAAGAACAAAATTTTTTGTAAATCATTTTCAGCAAAATTGTGTAATAATTAAGATCCTAGATATATGTAAGGCATTCTAGTTATCTATATCAGCGGGAAACAATTTGTGGAGTAATATTAGTTGTCATTAGTTATAAAAAAAAAAAAAAAAAAAAAAAAAAACTTTTCATAAATACAATTTTATAACTGAGTAGATAGAAATCATCACAATTCACAAGAGAATGCAGATAATAATAATACCCTAATTATAATAAATAATCATAATATATTAATTATTACTATTATTAGTAGTAGTTGTAGTAGTATATATGGAAGTATTTATGTAACACATTTTTCATTATTCATTATTATTACCAATAAGTTTCAATTTAATTATACATATGACTAATTTTATTACATTGAATTAGGTTGTTTTGCAATAGCTTAATTACTGTAATTTATTGCAGATTGGTGGTAATTTTCAGATGCAGAGCATTGATAAAATTAGACCTCAAATCTTAAGCAAAGTTCAAACCCCTAAAGAATCGGCAATTCAGTCACTTTCTCCCGGTCTCGTAAGATTATATATATATATATATATATATATATATATATATATATATATATATATATATATATATATATATATATATATATATATATATATATATATATATATATATATATATATATATATATATATATATATATATATATATATATATTTTGAACCGACTCGAGGAATTTTTGCCACCCAGGCAGATTTAACCTAGAGGTCCTCCTGGGAAGCAATACCTTAATTGTGTCTTGGTTTAGTCAAGTTCTAGTAGTTCAGTAGTAAATGTCTTGTGTTGTCCTGGCTGGGTTGTGGGGTGGTATCATTGGGAGGAGGGTGATGTTCTGGACCTGTATTTTTGAATGTAGGGATAGTGACCAGTGAGATCTCGAATAATACTTTTCAAATGTTGCAGTTGAAGTCAATTTCAGTGTAGATGAAATTGTTTGGAGTATGGAAGTACTGGTAAGCGCACCTGTGAATGGATGTTTAATAATTGTGGTGTGTCGTTATTTTTCTTGTAGGGATGGTTGGAGTGTCCGGTGTAGTGTGTGATGTATAGAGAGATTTATTCAATGAGATTTATTCTTTTTTTTTATTATTTCAATTATCAGATGGTGAATAGGTGTTATGGAGATTAGTTTAATTACTCTGAATTTGTAAAATCTCTGCAATTACAGTAAAGATATGTAACCAAAGTAATTTCTAATTTAGTAAATTTTTATTTAAAATATTTATTTTTCTTATCTGGTAATAATTATGCATATATTTTATTCTTAGTAATAACTATAAGTTGTGTTTTACTACTGAACAATTAATTTTTCGTTTTATTTAGAAACTGCTGCAAGTTAATATCTAAAAAAAAAAAAAAAAAAAAAAAAAGATAAAATCTAGGTTACTTGTTAAATTAAGAAATAGAATTTGAAGTAAAAATTTATAACAAAGTAAAAAAAACTATTAAAATTAAGACTGTCTTTGGATGACCAGTTGAAGGTTTCTACTTTTTCATACTATATGAGTTTTCTTTCAATCAAACTTTTTCTATTTGAATTTTCAATCTATCCGTTCTCACTCTTCCTTACAATAACCACAATATCTTCTCTTCTCACTCTCCAAAAGCCAATATCATCTGTGTATGCAAAACTTCAGCTCTGCTCGTCCCATCTCTCCTCTAATTTATGTTACTCATTTAACAACATGGTGTTTCCTTGAATTATCACTCCTTTTTTTTGTGAATTCCAAGTTGCATTTTATATTCATGTTCATTATAGATCGTTTACAAAGTAAACTCACATAGGAACTTGACGGCTGTCAACATTCCTAATAATTTGATTTATTTATAATTTTTCCTTCATTTTCTCAGCTTTTTCGTAAGGGTGGAATCGAAAACATTAGAACTGCAGTTTTGTAAAGCAATTTTCACACTAATAAAAAACTTTTCCTCACAAATTTTTAAACCAAATATGTGATTCAATGATCCTCTGCAGTGTCGCGACCCATGCATTTCCTCTCCCAACTGTGACTCAATCAACTCCCTCTTAAAGTGTTTTTTTTTTTTCTCATTCTTTCGTCCAATTTTACTGTGTTTTATTAGGGATATTCATATATGATTTGAACGTACTCTCTAATCCTCTTTATCCTTGTAGTTTGGTATAATCATCGCCTTTTTCTATTCCTCCGGTACTCTTCTCTATCTCCAAAACATGTTTAGTACCTGAAACACAAAGATTTTAGCTAAATCCCCAGCTTCCTTTATCATCGCAGTGTTTCATCCTCTCTTGGATCTTAACCCATCACCTTCTCAAACTCCTCCGTCGTGAATTCTTCTTCCCACCATCACTACATCCTGTATCTGAATATCCATCTGTTCTCCACTTTATATTCACTTTCCTTTCCATATTGCATAACGATTCAAAATCCTGTCCATTTTTCTTCACTTTCTCTTTGTAAACTTGTTACTTTTTTCTTTTCAATTTGTTTTTGCCTGTCCATATATTAAGAAAATAACCTCTGAAATGGTCTTAAAAATCCCTACCCAAAGTTTTCCTGCTCACTATCTTAGCTTTACTCTTTATTTAATTTGCCTCTTTCCTGGCGAGCACTCTTTCCATTCTTAATTCAGGATTCTTCACTCTTACCCGTGTTCTTATCCGTTTTGTCTTATTTCATTGCTCGTCTCGTTTGTGTTCATTGAGCAATATTCCCATTTTTAGTTTCTACAATCACCAATACTAGTACCTGTACATCTCTATCCCTGTTTTTTTCAAACATCTCTTAATTTTCAACCCATTCTTTTCGCCTTCCACTGCATGTTCAAAATTAATTACATTCATCTGCAGCTAAAATTCTTCTTTTCGAATTTGCACATATTGTCTCCTAAAACTATCTATATTCAATCCAAGCTTTCAAAAACCCAATTCCATCTGTATCTTGTGCACATATGTCACTAATGATGTAAAAAATCATTCATTGGCCTGAAGTTGTTGCCTAATCATACGTCTTTTTCTCCTTCCTCATCACTTCGTTAAACATTCTAGCACCACCTTTATTTCTTTCCTGTTCCCCCACAAGCATTCAAATCTCCCATCATTAGGGATAATGCCTGTATTATTCCCTCTAAATTTCTCCTTTGCGTTGACTTTCCATGCTTTTCCCATTTTATTCTTTCCATACTTCATGAATGTGTCCTCTTGTAGGCAACATTGCTAAGAATCGTAGATATTCCTTGTTTCATACTTTCATCGTACAAACCATCAGTCGCTCGCCAATCAACTGAACATTCTGACTGCTTATCCCCAGTATCATAGTAAATCTAAATCTATATCCTCCTCCCAATAACCTGCCCCCTAGAACTATACACATATCTTCTCCCTCAATTTTCGTTTATGTTAAACCCACGATGCCTATTTCTCTTTTCCTCCTAATCATCCGTTTCTTTTTTACTATTTATCCTCACAGCCATATATATTCTAGCCACTGCAACGTATCCTAGTTGTCGTTTCATTTTCTCAGGCTATTCCTAGAAAACTTCAAGTAAGATTTTTTACCTACAATAATAATAATAATAATAATAATAATAATAATAATAATAATAATAATAATAATAATATTTCAGTTTGGAATAGAAAAGACAGCACCTACAACAGCTTCTCAACAGTCAATTTTATCTCTTGAAGGAAAAAAGAAAGAGGTAGTTCGATTTTTCTTAATCTTCCACAAAACAAAAACAAAAAAAATATTTAGTTTTATTTTTTTCCCTTATTTCTATTATTATTTTGAATGTAAGTAATTTTTCTTTGTTACACAGATATTCATTGACATTGTGGAAAAAGTTTGGGCCACTGTATGTGTAGGAGGAACTCTTCTTAGAGCTGAGGTTTCAGGTTCTGTCGTATTGCACTGCTATCTATTACATTCACCAACATTGCTACTGTCTCTCAATACAGATCTTTCAACGAATTTGAAAGAAGGTATTAGAATAAATTTCCTATATTGTTGACATTAAGTGTATAAACGTGTACGTATGTGTGCGTGTGGGTTTTCGTGTGTTAATTTTATAGTGACACTCCAGATATAATGAGGCAGTCTCAATTCTGACGTACCATTGCTTTTAGAATAATGCTTGCACAACAAAGTACTACCAACTTTAAATTAACTATATCCCTTTTTATAGATTGCGTGGTGTATTTAATGAAACTTATAAATACTTTTTTTTTTTTGGCTCTGTCAGCCTATTTATTTTTATTTTAATTGGTAATTTCTTAACAAAATTTCACAGTTAAATAGATATTTTATCGCTTTGCTATGTCTCTAATAGTTGTTAGTTTTTTTTTTTTTTTTTTTTGACAATTTTGTTTTTATAAGAGAGAGTTATTGTTGCTTTCCTTACCGACTGTCGAACTAGCACCAATTATGAAGGAATTTATTTATTTTTTTAAAATAATGCAGAAAAGGACTGTAAAAATGAAATAAAGTATTATAAATATATATATATATATATTATATATATATAATATATATATATATATATATATATATATATATATATATATATATATATATATATATATATATATATATATATATATATATATATATATATATATATATATATATATATACCTTTTTTTTTTTTTTTTTTTTTTTTTTACCTTCTCACCCCCTGACCACCCCTTGTTGAGGCGGCCACACTTCGCTAATGAAGCCTCCCGCCGCAGTCGGTCTCGTCCAGAGATCTTTCAAAGAAGTGATGCCCCAGAAGATTTTGGGGCGACAGTTGGAGGGACAGTCTAAAAGAAAGTGATCTACGGTCTCCGGGGGCCTTTTGCATCTGGTACAAGTGGAAGATGTTGCCTGGTTTAAATTGAAATTGTGTTTGTAATGTTGTAAGTTTGGATGGTGCCCGCATCTCAATCTTGCTAGTGAGATTTGTAAGTGTCTTGGAGAGGTTGTTGAAGTCGGGGTTTATTTCGGGAGGGGGTTCGTTAAGGATGCTATTTGGAGGTCTGTTGATCATATATGAATGTGTTAGTTGAGTGTGTATATGTTTGGTTGTTGTGGTATTGGGGGAGGAGGGGGAATGTGATTTAGGATCCGTTTGTAAAAGGTTCCGGTGGACGATGGAGGTTGTTTAAGTCTTTGATTGGTAGGTTGGAGGAGAGTTTTGTGACATGGGTGTGTGGGTAGACGGGTTTTTGCATAGAATTGGGTGCCTATCATTTCGAGGTGGTTCCTTATAGGTAGTATCTTGGTTTCGTTATGAAGGTGTTGTTGAGGGGTTGTAGGTGTGCAGCCGGTAATGGTGCGAAGGGCTTTATTTTGTGTTATTTGGAGTGTCGTTAAGTTATGGTCCTGGAGAGCAGAGGGTGCCAGATGGGGGAGGCATAGTTGATGGTGGGGCGTATAAATTGTTTGTAGATTGCAATTGAGGTTTGTATGTTGTTGTGTATGTCAGTGTTGGCCACTGTTTTGAGGATGTTGAGTTTTCTGGTTGCGGCTGTGGTGGTATTTTGAATGTGTTTGGAGAAAGTGAGGTGAGTGTCAAATGTTAGGCCGAGAATCTTTGGGGTTTTGTTGGAGGGTATGGGGGTGTTGTTTAGTAGGACTTGTGGGTAGGTGTTGGATAAGTGTTTGTCTGTTGTTATGAGGGTTATGGAGGATTTGTTTGGTGATGCCGTCATCCTGTTTTCTACTAGCCAAGTTTGGAGTTGTGTTAGGTAGTCTTGTGTGAGTGTTGTTGCGGTGGAGAGGTCTTCGTGAGTGGTGGCAATAGTTATGTCGTCAGCGTATGTAGTGATGTGGGTGGATGCTGTTTGGGGTTGTGGAAGGTCTGCTGTGTATAGGTTGAATAGGGTGGGGGAGAGTATGGCTCCTTGGGGAACTCCGTTCTTTATGTTGATGGTACGTGATTTAAGGCCGTTTTGTTGTATTTGGGCGGTTCTGCCTGATAGGAAGTTGGATAGCCATTTCTTAGTATTTGTTGTGATGTTGGATTGGAGGATTTTATGGATAAGATTATGTCTCGGGACAGTATCGAAGGCTTTGTTTATGTCAATTGCTATTAATATAGTTTTGTGATGTGGCTTATGGTTTAGTCCGTTTATTATAGGTTGTATGATGTTGGTAAGTGCAGTGGTGGTGGAATGGTTGGGTTTGAACCCGTGTTGGAAGTTTTGATGTGGAATGAATTGGAGGATAGAATTTAGGATTAGTTTAGATTAGGATTATATATATATATATATATATATATATATATATATATATATATATATATATATATATATATATATATATATATATATATATATATATATATATATATATATATATATATATATATATATATATATATATATATTGTAAGTTACCAAATTTCATAGTTCAGAATTTATTATTATTATTATCATTATTATTATTATTATTATTATTATTATTACTAATTATTATTATTATTATTATTATTATTATTATTATTATTATTATTATTATTATTATTATTATTTCTTTAATTTCCTGTGTTGTTACCTCATTGTTTAATATTTCCTTCGCAAAGATAAAATAACTTTAAATAACCTCTTTTTCTTATGAAATTTTTTGTTGTGTGAAATAAATTTTTCTTCTTCACAAAACTTTCAGGATTCAACCCAAACATTCAATTCTCTGAAGTAGACTTCAGTGATGGCTTAGACACTTTTCAACTTGAAAGCAAAAAAGAGCTTAGATTGGTTGCAACCCCTGGGGAAACGTTATTGTTTCGTTACTCTCTTCCCCCTACACTTCCTCATATTCTTCCTTTTACTCTAGAGGCATCCCATAAGCAACTTACTCATAGGTAGGTAAGTAGGAACATAAGCATTTTTATTTAATTGTAACTATTAATATAGTCCTTTTTTTCTAGTTTTTAAGTACTTCAGTCACAATATAGAGAATAAGAGCTAACGTTACAATTGTTGAATTTGCTTAGAAAAAGCAAGACAGTAAATAATTTCAGAAATTGTATCAAAGTATTCTAACAGAGAGAGAGAGCAAACCAACGTAGAAGATTATTACCTAAAAAGAAACTTTGAGCGTACTTGAATTGAAAACGAGACTTGTTATTTAATGAAGAAATTAAGAAATATGTATTTGGATTTCATTGACTACGGAAAAAACTGAAACAGGATAAATTATTATCAAAGAAACTGAATGTGGATCAGGTTGAAGCATCTAGTGGAGAAACGATTGTAAAGAAAGAAAATTTGAAAGAAGCTACTACAAGTAGAATAAAAATTAAGGAAGGCTATACTCGTGGAAGAGGTATGAATTTGAATGAAGTATTTTAATAATAATCAGAACTGAATCACTAGAGAAATTGAGTTTCAAAGCAGTTGGAAACTTAAAAACGACTATTAATGATTTATAAATTATAAAGTTTTAATAGGAAAAAAAGGCTAATTTAATCATTAACATAGGAAGGACCTGCTAGAAGATTAAATATCAAAGACTTTGAGGTAAAGTATATAGCGGGGCCTAAGAAAGGCTTAGTGGATAGCCTAGGGAAATGTATATTATGATTTAAAGATGTATAACTTAGAATTAAAATTAGAATAGCTTTCAAAACGACAGAATACAAGTGCAAGGGAAATCAGTTGAAGAGTTTGATGGGTGATGTTAGAACACTTTGACATAATTATATAGGTTTATTACGATTTTGTAGTATAGCAAATAAATAGTAAGGTTTAGTGTGTGGGGCAGGAATTTTAGACTGCGAACAGTCGGGGTACCAAACTCCTTTCTATCAAACCTTTTCCCACGACTTGGTCTACTTCCAGTAGGCGAAGTTGCCGCGAAGAGGTTGTCTTGGCTTGTCTCAGAATTGACACACGAATCTGAACCACGGCTACCTTATGGCCAGGTGGCAAAGACAACCCACCGTTCTGTCCCTTTTGCCGTCTCTATCCTCTTTCGGTCCACCATATTTTTATAGAGTTCACAACTATCTCAGACTTCAGACCCAAGTTCTTTCCTGATTTATACTCCCTGCCCTATCCTGATGCGATCGCCTTCCTTCCCTCTTGTCGGAATCACCTCAATTTAATACTATGTGCATCTTTTCTTTCCTCATATCGCTGAATCTGTTCATTAAGATTTGACCCTTTCATGCCGAACTTTCCTTCCGTTTTGTCTAGAAGTTGCCCCTGACGTAGATTCTCGACTCAGCATAGCCGCTTTTCGTGAGCTGTGACTGCTTCTGTACACTTAAAGCAAAAATAAATTAACTGTTTTGCCTTTATTATTCCTATTATTAATTTAAAACTATCTTTTACATCACGATGTAGGATATAATCTGAGTAATGTTTCATTCAAGTCAGTCTTTTAAAATTTTTACCACAATATGCTAATTTTTGCTGTCTTCTTTTACAGACTATCAACTTACTAAAATTATTAACTTACTAAAAAAAATAGTAATTAATTGCTAATTGCAAAATAATTATAATAAAAAAATTGCTAATTTCTGGTTATATAAGTGATGCTATTTCCATTCAATTCCGTACCTTTCAAAAATTTATTGTGTGGATTTTTTGCAAACATTTAAAGCTTTAAGAATTGCATAAGTACAATTAATAATTGTTGTTATTATTAACTCAAAAGATACTAATAAACTCAAAAGCACTAAAAACTCAGTTATTATCGACATTAAGCACTCGTATTATTATTATTATTATTATTATTATTATTATTATTATTATTATTATTATTATTATTATTATTATTATTATTATTATTATTATTATTATTATTATTATTATTATTATTAGTGATGTTGAGTTGAGGCTTAAGCTCTCTAGTACTACTAGTATGGGTACAGTTGCTCCAAATGTAGTGGTGCGCTTTTATGTGCCTTCTCCAGTGACCACTATTATGTCAAGGGTAAGTGGTCCCCGGACCCAGGATATTAACTACGTTGAATCACAGAAATTGGTTACTTGGACCACAACTGATTTCCCTGGAGGAAGTTATGCCATTGCGGTTATCAGAGTTAGTATCGATTTTATTGTTATTAATATTATTTTTAATTGTTAATTTTTTATAAACATTCAGAAATGCTTGATCAGATTTGTGTGCTAGTTTGTCATATTTAATATCTTAGTAATAATAAATATTTTTAATGGCTTTTATATTATTTATATTCAGAAATAATAATTTTATTTAAATATAAACTCGAGTAATATTGCTGTGTAAATATTATTTAATAATATTATTATTTGATTTTTTATTTTTTTTATTTTCTTTAGTTAGTAGATGCTGGAGAAGGCGCTGTTGTTGAAAGTGCAACTCTCGAATTTGAAGTTTCTAAATGGGTCTCGTCTGGTCTTCGAATTGAAAGCATCCGACTAGAACCCAAAGCCTTAAAAGCCGAAAAATGGGTTCGTTATCTCACTACGTCAGACTCTGTTACTTTCAAATTTATTTGATGTAACTTTATTACTGTCGTTTTCATGTTTTTTTTTTTTTTATGTTAAATGTACAACCAATTTATCTCTGCCCATCTACCATAATTTTTCTGCTGCATTGTGGTTGAATTATCTTCCCTTCAAAAGATTATGCTTATCTCACTTTCTTCGTATTCTTTTGGAGGCATGATGACATGATACCAATGTTGAAGTGTTAGATATTTCAGTATTAACACGGGTCGCGTGTTATCAAAAATGCATTATTTGTGACTGTGATATGTTTATATATTTTTTGTTTAAAATAAATAATATTAATAATTTAAATGTTCTTTACAGTAAATTGATTTTAAAAAAATTTTTTTTTTTTTTTTTAAATAAATTATATTTTTTATGTTTTTGCTTTTCATTTTCATTGTATTGTGAGTTTAAGGAAGCTGAGGAATAGCGTTCCTTGCCTTTTTGTAAACGTTCCTTGACTTAAACAAAAATGCTAAGTAGGTGGATTTAAAGTTAGTCTGGGTGTAACTAAACGTTGAAAATGAGAATGAAAAAAGGAATCTTGTAGTAAGTGAAATAATTGAAAGTGTGATAAAATAAAAAGTATGTCGATTGGAAAAGTTTTAGGGTAAAAGTTGAATATGTTAAATGGGATTTCTCAAGATACCAGAAGCAAAAACAAGCATTTGAAAGAGGAATATAATTTAACTATTTGCTTTGATTCTCAAGAGATTTCCGAAAGAGTAGAAGAACTAAAAGGCCAAGCGGAGAATCATGATCATTCCACTGATAAGGTAAATTTCCTTGGATGAGAATTATGAAGATTATAATTATCCCAACCGTATGTATAAGAGGGTAACATTAGCTACGAATGTAGACAAAAGATACTAAATGAAAGTGGTGAAGCTTTAGAAAAATTGAGCGACGCAAGAAAGTGAGATAAAATTAAAATTTCGAAAAGTCTGAAGTTAAAGAAAATTCAGTGAGGAAATTTATTCTTATTGGTGGATTGAATGATTGAAAGATATTCACAGGTAGGATGTTAATTCTTAAGTGGAGAATTAATTAGATATCTTGAAAGGGTATAAATGTTGAGGCTAAAAGGAGAATAGATTGACATCAGGAAAGAACGAGATGGAGACAAAAAATTAGATATTAAAATGAGATAGCTAGCAATCCCCAACCTGTAAATTGTGAGTTTAAAAAAAAAATGGAGGCGTAGAATGTATCATCAGCTTGTTATTTGAAATTTGCCAAAATTTCATATAGCAATTAATTAGTTTTAAGAATGCAAACAAATAAAACACTACGGATTTCGGCAATTTTAGAAGTTCTAACTTATTATTCACTATCTGTAGTTGAAGGTCAATTTTATTCTACATGAAAACTTGAATGAATATTTTGTTAACGAAGATTTTGTAACCCTTTTTTCTCTTAAAGCATAAATTTTCAAATGTAGACGATAATGTTGGTGACGTACGTGATCTACCCACTATTGCTATTTAGTTGCTACATATGAAGTTTTACTTTTGAAAAGACTGACCGTATTTCCTTGAGACATAAACATGACAGTGGGGTGGCGAAAATGATATGGTTTTCCCCGCAACCACCGGGATACACAGAGAGTGCGGTATCCTTTCATCCATTCTCCTCAAAATTTGAAGAACTCAAAATTATTAACTGAAAGCAATAAAAGCAGAAAAAATAATTTGCTCTAGAAAATTCAGTTTTACCCCCACCCTTTCGAAAAAACTAATACGCTAGTACCAACAACCAATAATAATAAAAAAAAAAAAAAAAAAAAAAAAAAAAAAAACTTTTTTTTTTTTTTTTTTTTTTTTTTTTTTTTTTTTTTTTTTTTTTTTTTGCTGCAAGTATTACCAAATCTGTAATCACCAAAATTGGTTTTCGTTTTATCTGAAAACAAAACAAAAAAAAAAAATTGTTTTGTTTTCTCTCCAGTTGATCGGATGTTTCACCACGTAAGGAAATTATGCTTATAATTTTGTTTTGATGAACACAATTTGGCAATAAGTACAGAACAAAGATTTGAAGGAAAAAAAATTTATTTAATCATCTTATCAGATGCATCTAAACTGATTAATTTTTATGTTTCATTTAAATCCTTTATTCACTAAGTTTCCATGGTGATAAAACGTTGGTTATTATTGCTTTTACTCTGATACGTGCCAAAAAAAATGTTGGTTCATAAATATTTTATCTTCATCAATTTTGACATGCAGTATATATATATATATATATATATATATATATATATATATATATATATATTATATATATATATATATATATATATATATATATATATATATATATATATATATATATATATATATATATATATATATATATATATATATATATATATATATATATATATATATATATATATATATATATATATATATATATATATATATATATATATATATATATATATATATATATATATATATATATATATATATAAACAAAAATGTCTTCGAAACCTCATATCACAATGGTTGCCATCGTGGCTTCAAAGAAGATTGAGGGGTGGGGTTCTGTTTAGATTGCGAGAATTTTTTTCTTCCTCGCAGTTACTCCAATTATACAAGGGTCTCATCCGCCCTTGTATGGAGCATTGCTCTCATATCTGGGGTGGCTCAGACTTCACCCGTCTTTTGGATAAGGTTGAGTCAAAGGCTAAAAGACTTATAAACTCTTCCTCTCTTTCTAATTCACTTGACTCTTTATCTTTGCGACGCGACGTTGGTGCCTTGTCTCTTTCTATAGGTACTACAGAGGCAAATGCTCGAGGGAATTATCCACCCGTGTACCTCCACATTTACGGCGTCCTCGTAGCACAAGGGGTGCATCGTCTGCGCATCAATTTTGCGTGGACATAGGCAACTCCAGGCTTGTCCGCTGTGGTGCTTTCTTCTTTCCTGCCACCTATGTTTTGTGGAACTCTCTTTCATCTTCTGTGTTTCCTTCTGAATTTAATCTCAGTTTCTTTAAAGCCGGCGTCTGTGCTCACCTAAGAAATTTTCATTAGGTGGGACCTGAATGCGATTGTTTTAATTCTTTGTTTTTTGTACTCTTTTTTTTCTTTATTCTTATTCTTCTAACACCCCCTCCTTGAATGGAGCTTTGCTCGTGAGTGGTGGTATTGTGTAATATATATATATATATATATATATATATATATATATATATATATATATATATATATATATATATATATATATATATTATATATATATATATATATATATATATATTATATATATATATATATATATATAGATAGAGAGAAGAGAGAGAGAGAGAGAGAGAGAGAGAGAGAGAGAGAGAGAGGATTTTTTTGCATTCATTAATCATCTTATGTATGTTATAAAACATGACGACTATACTTTGAGTTATTATTATTATTATTATTATTATTATTATTATTATTATTATTATTCATTTATCTATATTTTTATTTATTTTATGTTTATTTGTTTATGTTTTGTCGGAAAAGGAAAGGTCAGCAGTTAACCTGTTTGTAACTGATTCAAATGAAGAGATTATCGATCTACTTTAATTGAAAAAAAAAAAAAAATCAGATTTTTTTTTTTTTTTTTGTCTGTCCAGATTTACAAATATATTCAGTGTTCGAAATTAACGATGAAGGATTACGAGGCGATAATGTATTGTCATCACTCCGGTTTACGAGTCTTTTTATTGCCTGATTTTACCAATTATTTCTTTTGCTTAACCACTCTCTCTCTCTCTCCCTCTCTCTCACACACACACACACACACACACACACACACACACACACACACACACACACCTACTCACTCTCCGTATCTCTATTCCTTTATCTCTCTGTTCACACTGCTTTATCTCTCTCTCTCTCTCTCTCTCTCTCTCTCTCTTCTCTCTCTCTCTCTCTCTCTCTCTCTCTCTCTCTCTCTCTCATATTCACTCTTTTCTCTCTCTCTCTCTCTCTCTCTCTCTCTCTCTCTCTCTCTCTCTCTCTCTCTCTCTCTCTCTCTCTCTCTCTCACACACACACACACGCACATACACCTACTCACTATCTCCGTATCTCTGTTCCTTTATCTCTCTGTTCACACTTTTTCTCTCTCTCTCTCTTTCTCTCATACATCTATCTTTCTCTCTCTCTCTCTCTCTCTCTCTCTCTCTCTCTCTCTCTCTCTCTCTCTCTCTCTCTCTCTCTCTCGCTTTACCCTAATTACACTGCTTCTCGCTGTCCATTTACCTATTTTGTTCATTTGTCTGTCCAATTTTAGTTTTTTGGCAAGAGAACCAATTTCGCCTATGTGCCTTTCTAAAAATTTCTTGCGAGAATGGTATACGTGGACCTCAATATCGAGTCTCGACGCTCGTAAGGAACGGCTCTTTCGTTTTCCCCGCAAAATTCTTTCAGTCGGTGTCAGAGCAAGGCGGAGGAAAGCTCCGTTTCTCCGCCTTTTCCTATTTCGAATAAATTTGTCTTTTGGTGATATCGAAGGCCTCACGCAGAAGGAGCGCGGGTTTCAAAATCAAGGAGTGTAACTTCTCTCAATTCGAAAGCTATTAAATAATTTATTATTATATTATAATAAGCATGAAGTGATTATATGTTAAAATTGGAAGAAACCCAACCCTCATTTTTCTTTGGATAAGTTTTAATTTTATTTGAGGTGATTTAGTTTAATTAAATATAAAAGAATTTAAACATGGCTGATGGCGAGGGATCATCCGAACAGGATGATGTTTCATTCCTGCGAACGGTAAGGTGTCATATATATATATATATATATATATATATATATATATATATATATATATATATATATATATATATATATATATATATATATATATATATATATATATATATATATATATATATATATATATATATATATATATATATATATATATATATATATATATATATATATATATATATA
>SEYY01022068.1:232500-235000 GCA_009176605.1 Armadillidium nasatum | reverse complement strand
AGAAAAGCGATCAATAAGGTAAATCGTTTTTCAGAATATATCGTACGAGAGTCTAAATGAATGCAATTGCCTATAAAAAAAAAAAAACAAACAAAAAAAGTTTCTTAATAAGCATAATCATTCATTATTAACTCTCTGTTGCAAAATTTTCTTAAATCTTGGAATTTTTTCGTGTTTAACATGTGTTAAACACATGTTAAACACGAAGAAGATTCAACTTAAAATAAAGAACAAAATTAAAACGTCAATTGTATTTTCCTGAAGCTCCGTCGATTCAACTTTGGGTCTCGACCCATAGGTTAAGAAACTCGAAGTTAAAACAATGCAAAATTTTTATTTCTTAGCTACGCCTAATACGTAGCTTCCTATACAAAAGGAATTGAGTGAGGCTCTTTAGTGTGTAAGAGACTCAAACCGAAAATATTTATTGTCTTTACGCCTTTACTCTATTGTCTACCCCTAACAGGGGTCCACCTAAATCGCTAGGGGACTACATAGATACCCAGGGAATTACATGGACTCCCAGAGACCCCAGAAGCTTTGAGAGTGTCCTAAAGGAAAAATTTTTTATTCCTGGGGTCTATAATATGAGCTAACCCTTAGCTATATGAGTATATGGGACTCCTCATTAGGACTAAAATTAGGACTCAGGGGATTCACATAAGGTTGGGAGTTCCCTGCTCTATTTTTGATGCCGTTAATGGGTTCCTTCTAGAGTTTTTTCTTTAATTATGACGTATATATATATGACGTATATATATATATATATATATATATATATATATATATATATATATATATATATATATATATATATATATATATATATATATATATATATATATATATATATATATATATATATATATATATATATATATATATATATATAATATATATATATATATATATATATATATATATATATATATATATATATATATATATATATATATATATATATATATATATATATATATATATATATATATATATATATATATATTATATATATATAAAATAGCGAAATTGAGAAACATATCCTAAATTTCGTAGAACAAGTTTTAATTTTTAAATCCTTTAATTGAATTTTTGGTTGCTACATATTTGAAACTTTTGAAGTCTTAATAAATTATAGTTTAAAAACTTTATATCAATTTGAAGCCAAAAATTGTCTGAGGATTATTATTGATTTTTTCCCTTTTATTGGAAAAGCCTTGGAAAAAAATAAGTAAAAAAATAGAAATCTATAAAAATAGCATATAAATATATAATATATATAATATATATATATATATATATATATATATATATATATATATATATATATATATATATATATATATATATATATATATATATATATATATATATATATATATATATATATATATATATATATATATATATATATATATATATATATATATATATATATATATATATATTATATATATATATATATATATATATATATATATATGTAACAGTGTAAGATAGAGAATAATATTTAGATAATGTTTTCACCTACATCTGGCTCGAACCTATGTCAGCTGTTTCCGCTAGACAATATGTATAGTATTCTGTTACCTAACCACTCAGTCTCCTAAAATAGAAAGACATTTTAGAAGAGTCTAACGATGATCTCTTTGAAAACCCCTTTGGAATATTTTGGAGTGTTTGGAACTCCCCCTAATAGGGCCCACATAGTTTCCTGTTGGAATCCCCTTTCTCTACATGAGCAACCAACCAAAATCAATCAATTCCAACGGTAAAACGAATGTAGCTACAAATTTGACAATAAACAATTTGGAAACAATATCATCCACACCTGGGATCGAACCACTGTCAACAGCGTCACCACTTAAAATATATAGAATAGTCTGTCACCGAGCCACTCTGCCTCCTCTAGAAAAAAAGTTACCGTTGAATGGACTTTCATATTATCTGTTTCGAAATTTCTTTGGAGAACTTGGTAGATATTAGAATCCATAAAAGGTTTCTTGATAACCTTAGAGGTTTTGTAGCAGAATATTCCTGTACATTGTTTAGCGTTGACGTTACAAATATTAATTTTTAACCCAGGTATGAACGTATGAACTAAACTTTTTACCCGTCTTATTGACAAGCTTGTTTTGCAACAGTTGTCTTTCACATGTTTGTTGCAAAACTTTCGTTAGTCGCTCCGGTTGCAAAGAAGAACTTCAGCATATTCCCATGTTGGTTCAGATAGAGAGTCCCAAGGATTCTTCTATTAGATTTTGAGAATTGCCAACAATCTAAAATGGAATTTCAGTGGAGTAGTTTGATGGCCAAATACTTTGCATGTTTTCTAACAGCTGTGATGTTGACAGCGGGCTCACACCAAGGTGTGGATCATAATTTTGTCCGTCTTATTATTATTGAAATTTGAAGTAACATCTGTTGTGTCAATGCAGTATTCTATCAGAATACCTTGTGACATCAATAATGACTCAAAGAGCGTTTCTATATATATATA
>SEYY01022068.1:212500-215000 GCA_009176605.1 Armadillidium nasatum | reverse complement strand
GTGTGTGTATGTTAATATTTGTACATGTGTACATTTCTTATCAAAATCATTTAATTTACACACATAGTAGTGAACTGTGTAAAAAAGTTTCTTTTTCTTGGCACTGTTTTTAGGGTGCCTAAAATAAGTGTGATCAAAAACTCTTTGCATCCAAGATTGTTTAAGGTTCTTTTCGCTTTAAAAATTTATTCATTATTATTATTATTATTATTATTATGTCTACTTTATTTATTATATTATTATTATTTATTACAATTATATTTATTATTATATTATTATTATTATTATTATTATTATTCATTATTATTATTATTATTATTATTATTATTATTATTATTATTATTATTATTATTATTATTATTATTATTATTATTATATGTTAATATTTTTATTTATTTATTTATTATAATTATTACTCTGTTCTTTATATTTCTCTCTCTCTCTCTCTCTCTCTCTCTCTCTCTCTCTCTCTCTCTCTCTCTCTCTCTCTCTCTCTCTCTCTCTCTCTCTCTCTCTCTCTCTCTCTCTTCTTCTTCTGGTAAGTCCAACTTTTTTTTTTTTTTCACATTTTTTATTTTTTTTGACATATGCTTTTCATGTGTTTTCCTGTCACTTACTCTGCCCTTTTCTGTCTGTTATTGTTACTAAAGCGACTCAACTGTCTTTTTCTATGTGCGATTTCCTTCTATAAGTGTTTATTAATTATCCTTCTGTTAGTTTGTCTTTTTACTTGTGCTTCTGTCTTTTTTTGTCTGTCTGTATACCCATTTAATCTCTTTTTATCTGTTTATCTGTGATTCTGTCTTCCTGTCTTTTTAATTATCTATCTGCCTCAAAAGGTTTGTTCGTTTGTTTGCCTATCCATACGGTTATTATCTATATTTCAGTCTGTACTTTTGTGCCTTTCTGTATTTGTATACACCTGTCTGTCTTTTTATCTGTCTGTTCACTGTCCTTGTGTTATTATATCTGTCTTTACATCTATCACTTTACTATCTGTGTTTATGTCTGTGTTTCTTTTTCAATATGTCCTTTTTCTTTGAATTCATCTGACTATTTGTTTTTCTGTCTTTCCGTTCACTGTCCTTCCGTCTTTATTTGTCTCTCTGTTCGTCCCTTCACTGTCCTCTGATATTATATCTACCTATCTGTTTGTCCTTCGGTCTACCCTGTTCTTATTTGTTTATGTCAGTTTGATTTTCAATCTGTCCAATATATGTCTTTCTATCTTTGCTTTCGCCTGTTTTTTAGCCTTTCTATCTGTCCATTCACTGTCCTTTTGTTCATATTTGTCTGTCCGTCCATTCATTGTCCTTATATCTTTTATCTAACTGTCTGTTTGTCTTTCCGACTATTCGGTACTTATCTATTTATACTTGAGGCTGTTTTTCATTCTGTCTGTCCTCCCGTTTTTATACATATCTTCCTGTTTGACTCCATCTGTCCATTCACTGTCCTATTCTTCCTGTTTGACTCCATCTGTCCATTTACTGTCCTATCTTCCTATTTGACTCCATCTGTCCATTCACTGTCCTGTGTCTGTTTTTTATCATCTCATCTTTCCCCCCCCCCCCCCCCATTTTTGCTTCAAGCTCAAAATATTCAATTTCAAATCTTTGAAGTAATTAAAAGTTAGGTAAAATTGGAGCAATTCTTGACTTGGATTTTTATCTTCATTTTTAAATTAGTTTTCAAAAGATGCAAATAATAATTAGGAAAAAAATTCTATTTTATTTTATTACATTTTTACACACACACACACACACACACACACACACACACACACACACATATATATATATATATATATATATATATATATATATATATATATATATATATATATATATATATATATATATATATATATATATATATATATATATATATATATATATATATATATATAGCTCCCTTGTTTAGTTGAAAAAATATATTAATATATTTAAAACAATTCCATTTATATTTTAATTCATTTATGTTTAAAAATAATTAAATGTAATCAAAAATAAAAAATGTTTTAATCAAAACTGAAATTTGATTCTATAAATGTGAGGATTATTATTATTATTATTATTATTATTATTATTATTATTATTATTATTATTATTATTATTATTATTATTATTATTATTATTATTATTATTATTATTATTATTATTATTATTATTATTATTATTATTATTATTATTATTATTATTATTATTATTATTATTATTTTTTATTTTCTTTTAACCTTACAACTGGGGTGGTCCCGCCACAATTCACTTACAATATATACTCACCGTTATTATGGTTATTAATATTATTATTATTATTATTATTATTATTATTATTATTATTATTATTATTATTATTATTATTATTATTATTATTATTATTATTATTATTATATTATATTATTATTATTATTATTATTATTATTATTATATTATTATTATTATATTATTATTATTATTATTATTATATTATTATTATTATTATTATTATTATTATATTA
>SEYY01022068.1:200000-202500 GCA_009176605.1 Armadillidium nasatum | reverse complement strand
TGGAGATCTCTTTTCATAAACACTGCAAAAAAAAAAAAAAAAATTTTAAAAATTAAAAAGTCACATGAAAAGGGCTGAAATGTCACAACGAAATAAAAAAAATCTAAAAGGATTATTTCTAATTATTTTCGTAATTTAAATTCCTTTGGTAATCAGAGAGAGATGGTGTCCAGCTCACTCATTTTACAAAATGATAACTTCTTTTTTTTAAGAGTTAAAATTTATATAATAGAAATTATAATTTCAGATAAAATTATATAGTCTGAAAAAATTATTTAGTAAGAAATAATATAGTGAGAAATTATATAGTAAAAAAAAATCAATTATAAAGAAATGAGTTTGCATTTAATTAACAAAAAATAAATAAATAAATAAAATTAATAAAAATTAAAGCTTATATTTTCACCATACATTTCAAAATATCAAGTACAGTTGTTACCATTATATATATATATATATATATATATATATATATATATATATATATATATATATATATATATATATATATATATATATATATATATATATATATATATATATTCCTTTTAATTTCCCATTTTCGTCTATTTTATTGTTCATCTAAAACAATGCGCCTTTGTAAATGAAAAGGAAGCCAATTTTAATGATACTGCTTGAATAAATATTATTTATACTTTTATTATCATTTCTAATAAAAATATTAATGATAATAATAATAATAATAATAATAATAATAATAATAATAATAATAATTTAATAAAAAATAAAAAAATAATAATATAATAATAAAAATAATAAAAAAATAATAAAAATAATAATAAAATTTTTTTTTTAATAATAATTAATAATAATTATAATAAATAATAATAAAAATTAATAATTAATGATAATAATAATAATAAATAATAATAATAATAATAATAATAATAATAATAATAATAATAATAATAATAATAATATTTATAATAATTATAGGAATTCTAATAAATGTTTAATAATAATAATAATAATAATAATAATAATAATAATAATAATAATAATAATAATAATAATAATAATAATAATAATAAGAATAATAAATAATAATAATAATAATAATAAAATAATAATAATAATAATTAATAATAATAGGAATTGTAAAAAATGTTTAATAATATGATAATAATTAATGATAATAATAATAATAATAATAATAATAATAATAATAATAATAATAATAATAATAATAATAATAATATAATAATAATAATAATAATAATAATAATAATAATAATAATAATAATAATAATAATAATAATAATTATAATAATAATAATAATAATACGCCAACTCTGTTGTTATAACAAAGAGTTTTGGAAGAAAAGGTATTTGATGGTTTTTATCCCAGTCTATCTGAAAATTGACCAAATTTTCTACTTCCTTTTAAAGAAAGCTCAACACTTATTTGAATTTTGTTAAAAAATGTTTTTTGTTTTTGTTTTTCCTTGCGAAATTTGAGGGTTTTTGGTATGTATTTTTGGTATTTGCGAGAGAGAGAGAGAGAGAGAGAGAGAGAGAGAGAGAGAGAGAGAGAGACAGACAGATAAACAGACAGAGAGACAGAGATAGAGAAAGAATGAGAGAGGGAAAGGAGAAAAAGATGAGAACGAGAGAAGAGAAAAGGTGTGATACAGAGAATTGAAAGAGAAGTAAAGAAAACAGAAAGAGAGAAAGAAAGAAAGAAAGATAGACGCACAGACAGAGAGAGAGAGAGGTTTTTATTTGACACGGATCTCAAAAATTGATAAGAAATCAACTCTTTTTAACTTTTCTTTTGGAGAAAATGAAACATTTTTTTGGAGTCAGAAGTAGTTAGACTTTCAGACTCTGTAATTATTATCTTTTTGAAACTCAGACCTTATTTGGTTCTGTATGTTTGGTATTTCAGAAATGGTAAAAGAGTGACATATATATATATATATATATATATATATATATATATATATATATATATATATATATATATATATATATATATATATATATATTATATATATATCGTATAATAAAAATTAAAAGAAAATTACATTAAAATTGACCAAAATATTTTTTTGCTCCTCAGAGTTTGAGGTGGAGGGGGGGGTGTCGGGTGTTGGGTAGGGGGAGGCGAAATTTCAGCACCCTAGAATTTATGAAAGCAAAACTGGGAAGAAAAAAGCAGTATTAATATTTGATTACCTTTTTTCTATTTTAATTTAAATTTATTTTAATTTTTATTTATCTTCATTATTATTATTATTATTATTATTATTATTATTATTATTATTATTATTATTATTAATATTATTATTATTAAATACTTGATATAAATGTCTGCCTAATGTATTTTACCAGTATGTAATTTTTGGATCAGGTACGATCGCTATTATTAATTATGGTTTTGTTGCTTTGTGAAATCAGCATAAAATTCATTACTGACTATCCGTTAAATATCTTCCTATAAAACTTATCACATCCAATTATAATATATATATAATTA
>SEYY01022068.1:185000-192500 GCA_009176605.1 Armadillidium nasatum | reverse complement strand
ATTTAAACGTTTTTTTTAATGATCATCATTCTTCTTCTCTTTTTCGAGGGGGGGGGGAGGGGAGATTATACTCCTATTCGAGGAAGAATATTTTTTGGTAGTTTTTGCCTAGAACCCGGATGAGGGATCGAACCAACGTCTTTAAGCACTTGAGTCAATTCACTCTACCTCTGTACCACGGTACAGTAGTAATTATTAATATTCCTAAATTTATTAAATATTTATAGTATATATATATATATATATATATATATATATATATATATATATATATATATATATATATATATATATATATATATATATATATATATATATATATATATATGTAATTGTTGTATGTTATAAATAATTTATTTTAGGTATACTGAAAAAATTGTCCCAACGAATCGTTGGGACAAGTGGCAAAAATGTCACAACAAATTTTTTCAGTTATTTTCTTATTATAAAATAAATCGGTGAAGCCACTTTCTTATGATTAACATGTCTTTTCTCAATTGAAAATGTTACTGTTACATTTTGCCACTTGTCCCAACGATTCGTTAGGACAATTTTTGTATAACCTTTTTTCCATATTATATGTTTTTTGTCATGTTTGCTATGCTTTTATATGTGACATGTCATATTATGCAAGGTTGTCATATTGCGTTTTTCATTTATTTATGCTATGTTGCATTGTTTTGTTATGTTTATGTGACACATTATGTTAGGCTATGTTGTATTGTTGGGTATTTAATTTGAAATTTTTTTTGTCTTTATCACATGCTTGGTTAACTATTGTTTATCCTAATTGCTGTATATTATTTGTATTTATTTCTTATATTATTTTATTACCTTATTTTAGTATTGTTGTATACGAAGGTGGTTCTGTAACTTCTCAAGCGAGATCGTTATGGAGGCTCGAGTTGGCAAGAACGAAATGGGCAGGCGGTTATATTAACTGGTTTCATCCAATGAGAATCAGACACATCACAACAGGTCGATATCTCGGAATCAACGATCAAAATGAACTCGTTTTACTACACAGGTATTAAGAATGTAATCTACGGGGAATAAAACAAATATTTCAATATATACTTTCTCTCTCTCTCTCTCTCTCTCTCTCTCTCTCTCTCTCTCTCTTCTCTCTCTCTCTCTCTCTCTTTCTTTCTTCTTTCTTTCTCACTCAGTCACTCACTCACTCTCTCTTTCTCTTTCTCTCTCACTCACTCACTCACTCACTCACTCACTCACTCACTCACTCTCTCTCCCTCTCTCTCTCTCTCTCTCTCTCTCTCTCTCTCTCTCTCTCTCTCTCTCTCTTTCTCTTTCTCACTCACTTACTCACTCACTCACTCCCTCACTCACTCACTCCCTCACTCACACACTCTTTCTCTCTCTCTCTCTCTCTCTCTCTCTCTCTCTCTCTCTATATATATATATATATATATATATATATATATATATATATATATATATATATATATATATATATATAATATATATATATATATATTACATTACATTAGAGATGAGGCGTCGTTAGCAGCGACAGCTTTTTACTTGCGTGAAGAAAAAGATGACAATAAAGTTATTCTTGAAGACAAAGATCTCGAGATTATCGGATCTCCCGTAATCAAATACGGAGACTCTACCGTTATTGTTCAACATGTAGAAACCGGTCTCTGGCTTTCGTACAGAGTAAGTTTATTAATTTTTAATATAAATAAAGGTTTATTTATTTCACTTCTATCTTTTTTTGTATAGTTTTTAAGGAAGAGACAAGAAAAATGAATAAATTTTATGTAGGTTCTTCTCTTCCTGTAGTTCTTTTATCTGTTTTGACTTCAGTTTCACTATTTGCGTAATATCAATTGGTATTGGTTCCTACTTTTACAACCCTATTTATGTTGGTAATAATTGGCTTCTTATAAATTTTTAATATTTTAAAATTAATTCAGTAATTATCAGATTCTTCTTTTCCTTTTTTGCTTTTTCATCTTTTTTTATGTTAATTTTATGCAACATAATTTTACAGGCTTTTGAAATAAAGAAAAAAGGTGTAGGGAAAGTTGAAGTTAAGCAATCTACACTTCACGAAGAAGGGAAAATGGACGACGGTTTAGCCTTCTACAGAAGCCAGGAAGAAGAATCAAGAACTGCTAGGGTGATAAGAAAGTGTTCCCATCTATTTAACTGCTTTATAAAGTAAGATATTATTTCAGTCCAAATTTCTTTACCATTGTTATTGGTAATTTTGATTGATTCTTTACTAATTATTAAATAATTTAATAATCATTTAACAATTTATTCATTATAATGAATTAAATATGGACAAATTTCTTAGGACACATGGACGTGATGGACCATCGACCGTTTTACGGTTAGTTAAAACGCTCTATTAACGTTAGGGCTATTACTGGTCCATTGCACGTTCCGCACAGCATTTTCTGTATTAATTAATAGAAAAATGAATATGTTTAGCCATGATTGTATATATATATATATATATATATATATATATATATATATATATATATATATATATATATATATATATATATATATATATATATATATATATATATTACCGTAAAGAATATTCACCTTATGTAGAAAATTGCTGTTTAGATTTAGCTGAAATGTTAAAAAAGGTAGCTTTTGGAATACATGTATTATTATTATTATTATTATTATTATTATTATTATTATTATTATTATTATTATTATTATTATTATTATTATTATTATTATTATTATTATTATTTTTTTTTTTTTTTTTTTTTTTTTTTTTTTTTATTTTTTTTTTAATTATGATTATTACTATTATTTTTATTATTTCTATTTTTAATTATTATTATTTCTGTTATTATTATTATTAATTCTATTATTATCACTATTTCTGTTATTATTATTATTATTATTATTATTATTATTTTTTATTATTATTACTATTTCTGTTATTATTATTATTATTATTAATATTATTATTATTATTATTATTATTATTATTATTATTATTATTATTATTATTATTATTATTATTATTATTATTATTATTATTATTATTATAGAGGATTGGATAGTATCCAGCAATCTCGACGTTCGTCTTCAATTCTTCGTACAATAAACCTAAAAGAAATGATAAACTGTTTGGAAGATTTGATAAATTATTTTGCTTATCCGGAAGATGATTTGGGTAATTATTTATAACAGTTATCCTCTGTTTTAAAATAATTAATTTGTTTGTTTATTTTATATATTTGTAATTAATGATAATTATATTTCACTTATTTGTTATTAATGATAATTATAATATTTTACATATTTGTATTAAATTAAAATTATGATATTTTACTTATTTGTTATTAATGGTAATTATAATATTTTACATATTTGTAATAAATTAAAATTATGAAATTTTAAATATTTGTAATTAATGATAATTATAATATTTCACATATATGCAATTAGATAATTAAAATATTTTAAAAATTTGTAATTAATGATAATTATTATATTTTACATATTTGAAATAAATTAAAATTTTGATATTTTACATATTTGTAACATTATAATATTTTACAAATTTGTTATTAATGATAATTATAATATTTTACATATTTGTAACAAATTAAAATTATGACATTTTACATATTTGTAATTAATGATAATTATAATATTTTGCGTATTTGTAATTAATGATAATTATATTAATTATTATTTCATAATTAAGCCTGTTTTTAATAATGTAAATTATTTACTCAAATTTTGATTTGCTTATTTGTTAATAGAATTAGAGTGTAATTGTTTTATAGTTATTATAATTATCATAATTTTGCTATAATTATTTCGATTATAATTAGGATTATTTACAATGATTCCTAAAAATTTTTGTTCTCAATAAAAAATATATTTATAAGTTTTGAACCTATTTATTTATTAACATTATTTTCAATTGAATTTTAAATATTATAATTATACTATAATTATTTCTATTATTATTACGAATAATAGTAAATAATCCTAATAAATTTTGTTCTCAATACAAAATATATATTTCAAATTTTAATCAATTTATTTATTAATATTGTTGGAATTGAATTTGTTCTATGGTGTTTATTATTAATTTAACAATTTTAACATCAATTAGAACACGAAGAAAGACAAGTGTGTTTGCGTGCCCTTAGAAATCGTCAGGATCTCTTCCAAGAAGAAGGAATTTTAAATCTGATTCTTGATGCCATTGACAAGATTACAGTCATAACAGCCCAAGGATACATGGTGGCTTTGGCAGGTTCAGAAGGAGGCCAGGATTGGGACGTTATAACAGGTTGGCATTGTAATTTTAATAATAATAACCATAATCATAATCATAAATTCTTTATTCAGGTAACGTACATTATAATTACAATATTCAGTAATGAATGAAGTAATATTTAGTAATAATAGTAATGAAGTGACTGTACATGTCTCTGAAAAGGAACTTCTAAGGGGATATACATTGGTTTTCATTGAGTCCCAAAGTTTAGTACTTAAATAAATTTTTCTAATTTTATTATTAAAAAGTAAATACTAAAATGGTGCATATAATAAAATGAGTGATCAAGATAGTACTAATTAAAATTAATAATCTTATAAAATATTAATAATAGTGAAAATAGTAATAACAATACTAATTCTAACAAAAGTATGTCAATTCCTTGCTAAGTATTATCGCAAAAGCTGGAAGTAATATTATTGATGGTATCTAATAATGACAATAATAATAAAAACTAATAATAATATCAATAATAATCACAACTAATAATAATAGTAATAATAATAATAATAATAATAATATAGTAATATAGTTGGTAGTTGAATCAATAATAATAATATTAATAATTATAATAAGGATAAAAATAATAGTATTAATAACAATAAATAAAACTATAATAATAATAATAATAATAACAGTAATAATAATAAAAAATTATACTAATAATAATATGCTACTACTACTAATAATAATAATAATAATAACTAAAATAAGCTTTATTCAACGGTATGTAAACGTACAAGGAAGTTGTAATTTCCTTTTGGTATAAAGATTTCGCCCTAAAATAATAGTAATAATGATAATAATAATAATAATAATAATAATAATAATAATAATAATAATAATAACAATAATAATAATAATAATAAAAAATTTTATAATAATAATTAATAATAATAATAATAATAATAATAATAATAATAATAATAATAATAATAATAATAATAATAATAATAATAATAATAATAATAATAATGAAAAAAAATAGGGATAAAGATTATTTCCTATAATAATAATAATAATAATAATAATAATAATAATAATAATAATAATAATAATAATAATAATAATAATAATAAAAATAATAAAAATAATGATAAAAATAGGGATAAAGATTATTCCCTATAATAATAATAATAATAATAATAATAATAATAATAATAATAATAATAATAATAATAATAATAATAATATAATAATAATAATAATAATAATAATAATAATTAATATAATATATATTATTATTATAATAATAATGATAATAATAGTAATAATAATAATAATAATAATAATAATAATAATAATAATAATAATAATATCTATATCAAATAATTTTTAAAATCTTCCTTAGGTTACTTATATCAATTATTGGCTGCCGTTATTAAAGGAAACCATACTAATTGCGCTCAATTCGCCAATAGTCACAGACTTAATTGGTTATTCTCAAGACTTGGATCAGCTGGTGAAGGAACGGGAATGTTAGATGTATTGCATTGCGTACTCATTGATTCACCAGAAGCCTTAAACGTTATGCAAGTAAGCTTCTCATACTTATTAACGATACTAGTTGCAAAAGATTTTGCTAAATTTAATGTTATGCAAAACTAAAATTAAAGTTTTATGAGAAATTTTTAAAAATAAGTACAATTTAATACTAAAACAAGACTAAATTTCACTACAATGGTGTAACAGTGATGTGATATATTCAGTAAGTGATATAACACTAAAGTAATATAACATTAAGTGATAAAACAGTAGTGATATATTCAGTAAGTGATATAATAGTAAAGTGATATAACATTAAGTGATATAACAGTAAAGTGAAATATTCAGTAGGTGGTATAACAGTAAAGTGATATATTTAGCAAGTGATATAACAGTAATGTGATATATTCAGTAGGTGGTATAACAGTAAAGTGATATATTCAGTAAGTGATATAACAGTAATGTGATATATTCAGTAGGTGGTATAACAGTAAAGTGATATATTCAGTAGGTGGTATAACAGTAAAGTGATATATTCAGTAGGTGGTATAACAGTAAAGTGATATATTCAGTAGGTGATATAACAGTAATGTGATATATGCAGTAGGTGATATAACAGTAATGTGATATATTCTCATACTTAAAGACGTTGTTTTGATCCCTTACTTTAATCCTATGAAATTTCCCCTCCTTGAAGAGGGCAATGCCCGTGAAGTGATAACTTTATCTAAAAAAAAAATATATATTCTTTTTAATATTATGTTTAAAATCGGTAATGAATATTTTATTTATGATTTTATATTGATATTTCCTGCTTATGATTCGATTCTAATATGCAAAATTGTATTTTTTTATTACTCTGTTGGAAAATCATTCATAAGCACTAAATAAACGAAAAAAATGAAATTAAAGTATTATATAATAAAATTAAATCTCCTAAAATTATAATTAAAAAAAATATTTATATTTGCAAAAAAAAAATTATATTCTGCATTACTTTATATTTAGAATAAACTTAAAGTTTTATATTTATATAGGCAATATAAATTGAAATATAAAGTAAATCTTTGTAACTTAAAAATAATAATAAATAAAATAATAATGTTTTATTCCTTAATTGTTTTTGCTTTCTAGGAAGAACACATTAAAGTAATTATTGCTTTATTAGAAAAATATGGAAGGGATCCAAAAGTGTTGGACGTCTTGTGCTCCCTCTGCGTGGGTAACGGTACTGCAGTCCGATCTTCGCAGAATAATATTTGCGACTACCTCCTTCCCGGAAGAAACCTTTTACTCCAAACGCAACTGGTTGATCACGTGTCCAGGTGAGCTTTTTAGCCTTTAGTTTGCCCTCATAGCAAAAGTATTTTAATACGTTTTCTTATAAGTATTTTTTATATGTTGTATTTAGGACCCTTTAAAGGTGAAATAAGTAAACCAGAATAATATTTAAACCAATCTTGATATTTCTATATTCGATTTATTTATTTTTAATTTAACCTCGTACAGTTCTCGACCAAACATTTTCGTCGGCTTTGTTGAAAACTCCGCCATGTATTCCAAATTCTATTTTGAAGTTACACTTGATCACATAGAACAAACGTCCCATCTGCCTCCTCACCTTCGCATTGGTTGGGCAAATACCTCTGGCTATGTTCCTTTCCCAGGAGGAGGAGAAAAATGGGGTGGAAACGGTGTTGGAGATGACCTCTATT
>SEYY01022068.1:172500-180000 GCA_009176605.1 Armadillidium nasatum | reverse complement strand
ATACTTAATATTGCATAAATAATTAATAATATATCTAAATTAATTTAATTAAAATTATTAGTTATTAAGTCAAGGTAATTTAATTTAAGCCAGAAATTTTAATTAGTAAGAATAGTCGAAATTTAAATTAAGAAAAGGAAAAAAAATTTTTCAATTCTAAATTTACGAACATTTTTCTTACTTTTTCTTGTCATAAATTTTTTTATTGTTTCTATTTTGTTGGATATCATTTATAATTTATAATCTTAACTCATTTATAATCATTTATATTCTTAACTCTGGGGCTTGACATTTTTTGGGCATTGCTGGAAACATCATATAAAGTAGTTAAAAACTTATTTCCATTCTTTTCGAGATCTTCAGTAAAAAAAATCATTTTTAAGGAAAAATTATTTTTGAAATGCACTCAATTTGTTGTAAATTTTTAAAATTTTAATTTAAATTATTCTGATAGGTATTTATTTAAGACTCAAGATTCTTCTTTTAAATTGACTTAAAATCGATCGATTTCAAGGGCCTTCAGATTTTATTTAGTATACTTCAACAGAAAATAATAATAATAATAATAATAATAATAATAATAATAATAATAATAATAATAATAATAATAATAATAATAATAATAATAATAATAATAATAATATTTAATTTAAATATTCCGCAAGGGAAAACTATGATGGAGCTTAAACACCCATATTCTTTTTAATTTTATCCTGTATGATTCAATTTTTTTATTTTTTTTTATTTTTTATTTTTTAAAGAATTTCGCATTATCGTTTTCCCTTTAAATGATCAATTTCCCCCCTTTATTTCCCTTTATTTCCCTTTTTTAGATTGGTATCCATCCCCTACACCGTATTAGTATTCATCCCCTACACCGTATTAGTATTCATCCCCTACACCGTATTAGCATTCATCCCTTACACCGTATTTCTAAATTTAATATAAATTCCTACTCTAAACTTAACGCATGATTGTTAACAGGAAGAAAAATACCATGCACATACCTACGATACTTACGGACATCGTTGGGCCGTTGGTGATGTTGTTGGTGTGTGTTTGGACCTTGTTGACAGAACTGTCAGTGAGTACCCTATTGAATCTAACAATTAATATTTAATATTAAGTTTAATTTTGTACTATTAGACAGTGTATATATATATATATATATATATATATATATATATATATATATATATATATATATATATATATATATATATATATATATATATATATATATATATATATATATAATTGTAATAACCGCAGATTTAAAACATAAATCAAAAAAAACCTAGTAGTAGATAAAACAATATGGCAAACGTTTCCGGACTTCTGTTCCTTTCCTTATCTTTGCGTTGAAAAGGGACGTAATTCCGAAAACGCTTGCTATAAAAGTTTTTTTGACATATTTTCTACAAGATTATTTTTTTAAATATTTACATTTTTTTTAGTAGTTTGTAACAAAAAAAATTTATTTATTTCAATATAATGTATTAAATTTGTAGTCCTACTTCTTTATTAAATGTAGCTGAATATAAGTAATTAAAGTTTTTGTGAACTTTGAGATAAAGTTGTTATATAACAAATATCTTGCACTACAGTTGAAAGGGTCAGAAGAATACGGGTGAAAGTGACAAAAAAAAAAAAACAAAGTTAAAGATTGGAAATATTGAGAAAAGTATAGAATTATTATAAATTAAAACTACCAACGCTCAGTACAAATCAATTGGATCACTTATACTTTCTTACACCCCAAGAGATTGTTTTTGTACTTATTTTTGTACTTTTTATAATTTTGTCACTGATCCCATTTTACTTCAGATACCCTCAATTTATTATTTGCATTTTAAAATAATAATGTTTATAAGAATTTTAAGTTATAGATTAGGTGTTAAGAAAAATATTCAGCTTATCATTCTTCACATAAAGAATAATAACATATTATATTATTTCAGGTTTTTCACTTAATGGTGAACTGATGATGGACGCAAGTGGAGCTGAAACAGCTTTTAATGATATTCAAGGAGAATCTTTCGTTCCCGCTTGCACACTTGGAGTCGGTCAGAGGGCAAAATTTATCTTTGGCCAAGATATTAATCAGCTTCGCTATTTTACCACTTATGGTCTTCAAGAAGGCTATGAGCCCTTCTGTGTGTTAGTATTTTAATTCTTGATTAATATCTTTCAGCTCTTTAACAGTCTTGTGTTAAATATGTAGAAGAAAGAGCTGAAAATTATGTATCTATTCATTAATATTTTTTTTTATATAATCAGTTCACATCTCACGGGCATAGCCCTATTCGAGGAGGGGAACTTTTCTAGGTAGTATATAACTAGGATCCCAAAATGGGATCGAACCGGCGCCCTCAAGCACGTGAGTTAATCAAATCTACCGTTTGAGCCACAGTATGCTGAAAGGATTTTTACAATTAGGATTTAAAAATCATCTCCTATTATGTACTTTTAATGTTATTATAAAAATGTTTTACTTAGCTTCTAGAAATAAATAAGAATTTCTATGCATAAATAAGAATATACTTTATTTATACTAATTTGTTTTTTTTAATATTTATGGAATAGCTGAAATGTACTTCATTACAAAACCTAAATCATTTTCCCAGTGTGGATCGTTGAAAACCTAATTTTATTAGCTTTAGATAATACTTGTCAAATATTGTTGACTTTAGGCCATTACTTATTTATAAATGTATTTTTTCAGAAATATGGAAAAACCTGTAACATTTTGGTATACAAAGGATCAACCAATATTCGAAAATAACGAAGACTTTGCTGCAACAACAATCGATGTTACAAGAATTCCTGCAGGTTCTGACAGTCCCCCTAGCCTCAAGATAGCTTCCACAATGTTTGAAGCATCTGAGAAGGCTAACTGGGAATTTTTAAGATTATCATTACCTGTAGTGTGTAACAATGAATTCATTAAGTAAGTTTTTTTCTTAATTTTTTTTTCTTATTTTTTTTTTCTCTTGTCAGCAATCACCTCCAAGGAAAGGCATTATTTGTTGTTTTATTTATTTTTAAATACATATAGTAGAGATTCAAATAAGGCTTGAAGTTTAATGATATTCTTGTACTTTAAAGATTACTTCAAATATAATTTGATTTATTATAATTTAATTTCGAAACTTATTAAGATACTATTTCTTAAAATTCACTTCAAAAATAATTTCATTTACTATAGCAATTTTTACACCTACTATGATATATATTATTCTTTTTTCAAGTGAGGAAGAAAAGCAAAGGCGTTGGCAAGAAGTACGAATCAGGCAACATCGATTGCAGAGCGGAGAAGTTAGACCAGTGGTTCATTCGACCACGATTGTTGCAGAATCTGGCTTTACTATGTCTGATATAAATGGTACGTAATAGGCTTTAGGTTTATACACACATGCACATGCACATACACAAGCAAACACACACACATACGCATATATATATATATATATATATATATATATATATATATATATATATATATATATATATATATATATATATATATATATATATATATATATATATATATATATATATATATATATATATATATATATATATATATATATATATATATATATATATATATATATATATATATATATATATATAAGGTTATAAAATAATTATTATTATTAGCTCGATACTTTTAGTCAGTAGTCCACGATTAAAGTCTTTTATTTTATGCCTACTTTTTAGAGACTGAAATTATTTTTAAAATATAATTTATAATTATAATAATATTTTCTCATAATTCCGGCTCCGTAGCTCAATCAATCGAGCATTCGTCTAGCACGATGAAGACCTAGGTGTGTTGGAGTAGAGAAATTTGAGCCGTACTCTCTTACGTTTAGCTCCGCCCTTGTGTTTAATAGTAACCCTTCTTAGGGGGATTTTTATTTTTTTTAATTTTTAATTACTTATAATTTATAGTATGGTTTTCCGTCTCCTGGTTTTGTGTCCGAAAAATTCTTTAAGTCTATAAGATTTCTTGCTTGAGTTAGGTCTTTTCGATTCTTTAAACAACATTAGAACTATTTCTGGTTAGGTTAAGCTTACATTTTCCGATTCCGAAATCTTAAAAAGTTTTTAATAAATTTATCATTATTAATATGAAAACTTACCCGAATTGCTAATTTTCATATTTCATTCATTGTGCAAAAATAATTATTATTGCTCAGTGAATTATTAATATATTATAATTAGAAATTTATTATTTCCTTTTTTGTGATAATAATAAAATTTGGCATTTCATTATTGCATTCTTTAAGTAGTAATAAAAATTAGCAATTTATCATTGCATTTATTTTTGAAATAATAATAAATTTAGCAATTTTTACTGCATTCATTGTACAATAATAAAAATTTAGCAATTTTTATTGCATTCATTGTGCAGTAATAAAAATTAACAATTTATTATCACATTCAATTTAAATTTTTCAATTTATTACTGCATTCTTTGAATAATAATAATAATAATAATAATAATAATAATAATAATAATAATAATAATAATAATAATAATAATAATAATAATAATAATTCAAATTGTCAGTTTTTTATTGCATTTATTTTGCAAAACTATTTGCACTTAATTTAGCTTTTCTAAAAATTACTGCTTAAATTATATTGTTTTCCATGTAAGATAGATCGCAATTTTAAATTATTTACTTAATTTAAGAAAAAAAATTATTATTAATGTTAATATTACAGACTTGAATTGATGTTGAGATATTTGATGTGAAATTTAAATCTATATATATAAATTAATTTGATCATTTATATTGCTTAGAGAAAACGAAAGAATTTTTTCCATGTAAAATATTTTTGCAGTTTTCTAGTGTTTCGTTCCTAACATGAAGTTGATAGACAGAGTTTTTTATTTATTTATTTTTTTTAATTTACACATCACCATCACTCACAGACAGAACCCTATTCAAGGAGGGAATATATAACTGAAATACAATACACAATTATTTCTTATTAATTAACAAAAATTGTGCTTCTTTATAGAATTAACTCAAAGTTATGGAGATTAATTAACAAAAAATCTGTTTCTTTATAGAATTAACACAAAGTTATGGAGATTAATTAACAAAAAATCTGTTTCTTTATAGAATTAACACAAAGTTATGGAGATTAATTAACAAAAAATCTGTTTCTTTATAGAATTAACACAAAGTTATGGAGATGAAGGAGTCGAAGCCGATGAGATTTTACCTCGTAAACAAGAAACTGGCAAGAGACCTACTTTAGAAAAAGGACAAAGCGTGGATGTGCCTTCTGTTACCATTGATAAAGGTTTATATTTATCGATATATTTGTAATAATTAAATTAATTAATCTAAATAATTACCATTTTTTGTTATTCATTTTAATATGTAAAGATTCATTGCATTTTATACATATATAAAATTTAATTACTTCTATATATAATCTTTGGTTTCAGTTCAAATGCCGAAGGCTGCCAGCGAAATGAATATTGCCCGTACAGACAAAACACCAGAGCCAACTGAACGGAAGAAGCGTGGAAAATCTCCATTCAGGTAAAGTTGAAATACCTTTAATAAAGTTTATGTATTTTAAAGGCATGAAGCGTCGAAGATATTTATTCGGAGCACATTTTGTTCTAGTCTTTTTAAGGTATCATTGGTTGTGCTGAGTTCTTTATAAAATGATATAGAGCTCCTAAAAAAATATTGAAGACTTCTATTTAGAACACATTTGGTTCTAGTCTTTTTAATGTATGAGGTATATAAAATGATTTATAGCTCCTAAAATTTCGAAGACATCTAATATGAACGCATTTTTGTTCAAAATTTTTTAAAAATATTATTGATTGTACTGAGATCTTATAAAACGATATAAAATATCGAAGATATTTATTTTGAACACATTTTGTTTTAGTCTTTGTAAAGTATCATTGGTTGCACTGAGCTTTTTGTAAAATATATAGTTTTTGCAATTTAATGATGAAAATATTTTATTCTATGTCGTAATCTAAGTAATACCAGAATTTCGCTCCTGATTTAAAGATACTTGAATATTCTGTTTGTTCAGAATCTACTTTTAAAAAAATATGGAATCCATCATTATCAATAAACAAGTTTTAAAGTAAATAGTTTTTGGATCGTAGGGGTAATATAGAAAACGATAGTTTTTTCCTTATCATCGAGATGGTAATATTAGGCTATAGACTCTTTATTAATCAGATTGAGGAAGGTTTGGTGAAAATGGAAGGTGAGTGATTTTTTCCAAGACATGGTCTTTAATCTATTAACATCATCCTCGTTGTATGGGACTGTGCATTATCCCGAGAAAATACAACATATTTGTGCTTAATCAAACTAGGCCTCTGTTCCTTGAGAACAATGCTTAAAACTGAGAAGTAGCACTTCTAACAAACCCAACCCCGCCAAGCACTAACAAAAACTTCCTTGATAGCATATGTGATTTGGGTATTTAAATGTCGTATGTGTTCTGCTGATTCATCTATCTTCTGAGGTGTTGACTTACTAACTAAAGTACTTAAATCGTACAGCGACATCAACACTTATTTGCTTAAAATCATTCAAATAAATACCAAAAGATTCATTATCTAAAATTAAAAATTTTAGAATAAATAAAATATTATCTAATTTTTTGATATATTTTGAACATTACCTATTGGATGACCTTGCAACTGTTGCAGCATCTCATTTTTTTTTTTTTTTTACTAAATTATTAGACATGGGACGAAAACTTTAAAGTATATTTATGTAGTACATAAAGAAGAAAAGAAAACGATATAGTAAAAAGAGTTTTGCATATAAAGAACATAAATTATTAATATGCAATATGCATTTATCTTTTAAGTTTATCTTAAACCTTGACTTGTTAGGAAAAAAAAAAAAATTTGAATAATTTTCACTAAGCGAGTTTAGAAATGTTTCTACTTTTTCAATGCACATTATTTTCAAAATAATTTTCGTTTTTGCTTTTTTTCTTTTCAAAATAAAATTAGTTCAGATTTCTTATTTTAGTAAAACATGATTAGTTCATTTAATATTAAAAACCATAGCAAAAACCAGACTCAAGCTGTCACACACACACACACACACACATACATACATATATATATATATATATATATATATATATATATATATATATATATATATATATATATATATATATATATATATATATATATATATATATATATATATATATAGAGAGAGAGAGAGAGAGAGAGAGAGAGAGAGGCAATCAATGATCAGGCTTCTCTAAAAAATTACATTATACCTTATAAGAGTTTAAGAAAATGTTTACTTTTAACAATATGAAAAATATATTTCAAGCTCTGGGGAAACTAATTTATTTTTATTTTGCTTTCATTTTTTCATTATTATTCATAGTGATGATAATGAGTATTTTGCAAGTGTTAAGCAAATACAAAGGAGGTGAAAGATATATATATATATATATATATATATA
>SEYY01022068.1:152500-162500 GCA_009176605.1 Armadillidium nasatum | reverse complement strand
ATTATTATTATATTATTATTATTATTATTATTATTATTATTATTATTATTATTATATTATTATTATTATTATTATTATTATTATTATTATTATTATTATTATTATTATTATTATTATTATTATTATTTACCAAATGTCATTCTATCGTGATGTTCTTCTTCTTTCTCTTTTTCATATCGCCGTCCAATTTTTTGTCTCAAAATCATCTTCCAAAAATTTTAACAACAATTTTGCGATGATGTAAATTCTACCACCACCATTATCAACTTGCTCTTCTTCGGAATTTTGTATAATTTTTTACCATTTTGTTTTGTAATTATATTTTTGCTGTTTACATCCTTTATACTTTGTGGTTTATTATAATTTTTATTATTTTAACTATTATTATTATTATTATTATTATTATTATTATTATTATTATTATTATTATTATTATTATTATTATTATTATTATTATTATTGTTTTTTTTATTTTTACTTTTAAATGTTTTAATTTGTTTTTATTATGTTTTCTTTTATTTTTAAATGTTTCAATTTGTTATTATTTTGTTTTTATTTTCTTTGTTTTTCCTTATTTTATTTTTACTTTTTTTTGCCCCCCAAAAAATTTCCTGTCATCATTTTTTATTTCTTGATTTTTTTTTCATTCATTTGAAATAATTTTCAGTTCTTTAGAGGCTTTATATGCTGATAAAGATGCTGTTCCTTCCAGTGGAAATGTAGAGGTCATTAAAGGGTTGTCGACACCTTACTTCCCCTTGGACATCGTTCGTGAGTTCGTGATGAACGCCCTTGCTGAAGCTGTCAAAACTAATCAGGTTCACAATCGAGATCCTATTGGAGGATCGAATGAGAATTTATATGTGTAAGTACTAAGTAGTATTTTTTATCTAATTTATTTTTATAATATGTTACTTAAATATAGACAGATATTTTTGTACTATCTGTGGAAGGTAAACATCCATATTAAAGAGGATCTAAATTCATACTCTCAGTCTGTAGAAAAGTGACTTTCATAAATCAAAACTTGGACCCGAATCTGAATTCTCAATGCAGACGACCACAATAAAATAGAACTTCTTTCTCAGTAAGGTGGAAGGTTTCAACAACTATCTTTATTATGTAGGAAGGTTTCTTGGCGGTGAGGAGAGTACATAACCAAAAGTAATATTCTTCATCATTAAAGAATAAATTCCACTTTTTTTCCTTTCAAATAAAATTCGTGAAGTTTGATTAAATTTTTAAATTTTTCTCTTGCTATCCGCCACAGAGGGACTCTAAATTATGGAATTTTCAATGTCTTCTAACTTCAAGCACGCGCTATTTAAATATCAAAAAGAATTCGTTCATCATCTATTCTCCGCGACACTAGAAATATATTCCTCCGGAGAAAAGGCTGTAATATTTTTGATTCCGAGCATTTACACATTTCTGACACTTAACTAAAAATATCGACTAAACTGTGCTACTTTCTCAGGAACTTTTAAGATATAAAACAGTTTAAAGACAAACTTCCACAATAATATTTCATTCGCTTGATAATGCTTTACGGGAGAGGGCGAAATATTACTCATAATTTATGACGTCTTCGAGGATGGACTGAGAAGAATTTTAGAAGAACTTATTCTTGCTACTGAAGCAACTGAAGAAAAGAGGATCATACCTCACATATCAACAGTGCTGGAAGAAGGATATTACTCTCTCCAGTGTGAAGATACATTAGAGCTTATATAACACTTAGTCAAAAACTGAATTAACTCTTTCACTAACTAACTTTCTTAAAGTTATTAACCAATTTTGGAAAAGGATAAACAAAAACGAAGAAATTCAAAATTTGGAAAAGGAGACAAGAATATCATTATTATTATTATTATTATTATTATTATTATTATTATTATTATTATTATTATTATTATTATTATTATTATTATTATTATTATTATTATTATTATTATTATTATTATTATTATTATTATTATTATTATTATTATTATTATTATTATTATTATTATTATTATTATCATTATTATTATTTTGTAGGCCTTTATTGAAAATTGTCGACAATCTTTTACTGGTTGGGGTATTGAAAGATGAAGACATTCAAAGGCTCCTTATTATGATCGACCCAGTTACGTGGGACCCGGAATATAATATAGGTTTGGAAATAGCCTCCACTTCCTTCTTCTTCTAGATAGCTTTATACGTTTTATTTAGGAATTATTATTACGCTTGCAATTTATTATCATTTGAATGAGAAATTAAATAAAGAAGTATTTAGGTATCATGATTTACTCAAAGGAATTTACTTAAACCTTTTGAGAAAATCTTTTACGCAGAGATGCTTTTTTTTAATATTTTTTATTAAAAATAAATGAAGACCTTAAAATTAATATATGACGAAATTTTCAGAAGCAGATGTTCCCCAAAAAGGCCTACTTCATATGAAGATTGACGAAGGAGTAAAGTTTCAATTATGCTGCGTTCTTCACCACTTATTAGATATCCAGTTACGTCATCGGGTGGAATTTATTATAGCCTACGCTTATGATTACGTTGCGAGTATTCAAGCAGATCAACTTAGGCGTTACATTGAAATTAAGCAGTCGGACTTGCCTTCAGCCGTTGCAGCTAGAAAAACTCGTGAATTCCGTTGTCCCCCTACTGAACAAATGAACGCTATCCTAGGTTTTAAAAATCTAACTGACGAAGATCTAGAAGAATCGCCTTGTTGTGAAGAACTAAGGGAGCAACTTGTCAGTTTCCACGACAAGCTTATCACGAAAACGAAAATACCAGTAAACCAATCAGAAGATTCTGAATCTGACGTTAGTAAATTTTCATATTTGTAAATCAAAGAGATGTAATTTGGGATAAACATATTTTTCGTAATACAAAAATTTACATTTCTATCTTCACTCTAATTAGCAAATTTTTAACCCCAAAATAATAACATTTTCAGTAGATAAATTAATTTGTCATATAATTTTTATTAAGACTTATATTTTGATATTCATGTATTTTAAGCCTAATAAACTATTGCGATGTTATGATGTTTGGTCAGAAGGTAGATCTTAAATTGTATTTACAGATGAAATAAACATCTTCAATTTTGATAAAATTGGAGTTACCTGGTTTGCTAATTGGGTGGATATAAAATCAATTAAATATTTTGTGGAGTTACCTAGTTTGCTATTTAGGGTGAAGATAAAAAATCAATTAAGTATTTTATTTAAGCTTTCAAAGTAGGAATAAGATTATGTGAGCTAATACTATAAATCACATTTCAGGAGACGCCAAAAGAAGACAAATCATTATTAACAAAAATTGCTGCCTTTATATCCCCTCCTCCAGAAGAAAAGATTGTTGAGGTTGTAGAGGAAGAACCTGTAGTAATAGATGTTGCAGAAAACTTTAAAAAAGTTCTCGTTGACACTATAGTGAGATGGGCTTCTGATTCTTTCATTGAATCTCCAGTGTTGATTAGAGAAATGTTCAGGTAGGTGTTTAATTATGTTTAATGATGTTCAATGATGTTTAATGATGTTTTATGATTTTAATGATATTTTAATGATGTTTAATCTCCAGTGTTGATTAGAGAAATGTTTAGGTAGGTGTTTAATGATGTTCAATGATGTTAATAATGTTTTAGGATGTTTAATGATATTTAATGATGTTTAATCTCCAGTGTTGATTAAAGAAATGTTTAGGTAAGTGTTTAATGATGTTCAATGATGTTTAATGATGTTTTAGGATGCTTAATGATATTTAATGATGTTTAATCTCCAGTGTTGATTAGAGAAATGTTTAGGTTGGTGTTTAATGATGTTTAATGATGTTTAATGATGTTATGTTTAGGTAAGTGTTTAATGATGTTGTTTAATGATGTTTAATGATGTTTATGCTTAATGATATTTAATGATGTTTAATCTCCAGTGTTGATTAGAGAAATGTTTAGGTTGGTGTTTAATGATGTTTAATGATGTTTAATGATGTTTTATGATGTTTAATGATATTTAATGATGTTTAATCTCCAGTGTTGATTAGAGAAATGTTTAGGTTGGTGTTTAATGATGTTTAATGATGTTTAATGATGTTTTATGATGTTTAATCTCCAGTGTTGATTAGAGAAATGTTCAGGTAGGTGTTTAATGATGTTTAATGATGTTTAATGATATTTAATGATGTTTAATCTCCAGTGTTGATTAGAGAAATGGTTTTTGGCTGTTTAATATGTAGCTAAGAAATTTTGATAAGGTAAAATGAGTACCAGGAATTCTGTTGGAAAAAATTGTTTACCAGGAATTTTGATAGGGAAAATTGGTTTCCAGTGATTCCAAAAGAGTAAATTGAAATCCAGACTTTCGATGGAAAACTGGAAACCAGTTATTATTATAATTATTATTCTTATAATCATAATATATTATAATAATTATTATTATTGTTATTATTATTATTATCATAATTATCATTATTATTATAATTATTATTATTATTATTATTATTATTATTATTATTATTATTATTATTATTATTATTATTATTATTATTATTATTATTATTATTATTGGAATAAAAAAAATTTTTAAGCTAGTTTTGATATTTTTCGTTCCTCAGTCTCCTTCTGCGTCAGTATAATTCAACTGGAGAGATCATGTCGGCTCTTGAAAAGACGTATGTCATTAGTAGCAACACCAAGAAAGACGTCACCGTAATGTGGCTTTGTCTGAGCAAGGTTAGGGCATTATTACCTGTCCAAATGTCCCAAGAAGAAGAGGAATTAATGAGAGATCTTCTTTGGTAAGTTTTATTATCAATTATTTATCCAATTATTTAATTAAATTACATAATTGTTTTATTACAATTATTATAATATTCACATCATAACAATTATTACACTGCATATATATATATATATATATATATATATATATATATATATATATATATATATATATATATATATATATATATATATATATATATATATATATATATAATAATTAAGGTCTGCTAACTTTCTCGCAGATCTATACATTACACATCAGAGTTAAATGCGTAGTGGTAAAACTCTATGTTTTTTTGTACTATAGGACCCGGGTTCGATTCCCCTATACCAATCTTTAAACTCTGATGTTTAATATATATATATATATATATATATATATATATATATATATATATATATATATATATATATATATATATATATATATATATATATATATATATTAGGACTTTGGTAAACAATCATATATTCTTCCAACATCCTGACTTGATTCGTATTCTGAGAATTCACGAAAACGTGATGGCTGTTATGATGAACACCTTGGGTCGCAGAGCTCAAGCTCAAAGTGAAAGTCAGTCTCCAGAAACTGAAGGAGTTGTTAAGCCGAAGGAAAAGGTATGTTCTATATATATATATATATATATATATATATATATATATATATATATATATATATATATATATATATATATATATATATATATATATATATATATATATATGTATTTTATGTATAAAATCTATACATTAATAAAACACAAAATTAAATCTATGGGGTTATGTATTCATGTAAAAACAATACACGTACATTGTGTATTTTTCCAACTATAAAGTCTAAATAAATATATATTTCCTGTTTTTGCTATATATTGCAATATAATCTCCAGTATTGTCAATCCTCATCTTTTGTTGTAATTACATTCTAAGAATACCCTAAAAATGAAAAGCCACAACCACAAGTATATTATACTCAATAGCTATGTAAAGATTTAGTACTCGTGCAAGGGTGCTACGTGCATCGGAATGTTAGGGATTTACAGATAAATGTTTTAGGTTCCTCAAAAAATTTTTCAAATTATTTTGTATTTTAATTAAAAAAAATTATAGAGAGAGAGAGAGAGAGAGAGAGAGAGAGAGAGAGAGAGAGAGAGAGAGAGAGAGAGAGAGAGTAAAAAAAAAAAAAAAAAAAAAATTTTTAATTTTAAAAAAAAATTAAATTGCCATGATTTGAAGGGTTTATATTGTAATATAGAATTGAATATATTTTTGTTTAAGGAAAAAAAAATGTTTCAAAAAATTTATAGGCATTCTTTTAATTGATTTTGTTGAAGACTTTTAAACTTGAAAAAAAAAAAAAAAAATTTTTTTTTTTTTTAAATATAGTTTATGGTGGCTTCCCAGCACATTTTTTTCTTTAATAGGATCTCCTTATAAATCAAGAACAAAATACATATCTGTGAGAGTTATTCTTTTCCTATTTGTGGTTTTCTGGTTTCTTATAATGCTGCTGATGATGACTCAGCAATGTTAATATGAAACGTTTTAGGAATTTTCAAGTACGATGATTTATCAAAAATTCGTTCCTTAAAAAAGGGGATTTCAGAAGAAAACATATGCAGCACTCAGGAAATATTAATTTATATTTATCCAACTATTCATTGATTATTATGTATGGATTTTATTTATATCACATAGCTGAAATATTTAAGGAACTATCCTCTTAAAATGGAAGGTGACAGAATATTACAATATTAATATATGTTATGAAAAGATATAAAGTCTATATATATATATATATATATATATATATATATATATATATATATATATATATATATATATATATATATATATATATATATATATATATATATATATATATATATATATATATATATATATATACTTTTTTATCACAAAAAAAAAAAAAAACAAAATTTTAATAAATTTTAAAATATTAATTTTAATTTCCTGTTGAAATATAAAATGATTTTTCCCCCTTTAGGATACGTCACACGAAATGGTTGTTGCTTGCTGTAGATTCCTCTGCTATTTCTGTAGAACCTCGAGACAAAATCAAAAGGCAATGTTTGACCATCTTCCTTTCTTGCTTGAGAATTCTAATATTTTATTGTCACGCCCTTCTCTACGAGGAACTACTCCATTAGATGTTGCTTACTCTTCCCTTATGGATAACACAGAGCTTGCCTTAGCCTTAAGGTTAGTTTCAGAGATTGCGCTAGGTTTTTTTTCTTGTAAGTACTGCACTATTTTAACTACAAATTATTATTTACTATAAAGCGAATGTTAAACAAAAAATATTTTTGATATTGTTTCTTCATTGCAGACTTTTTTGTTGTAAAATTTATTAACTTAAAATAGTAGTGATCATAAGTGAGTGTTACGTAAAGTCTATAATATTAATTGATTATATTTATCAGATATATAGAAGTTTAGAAAAAGAATTTTCATTAAATTTATTTTATTTAAAAAAAAAAAAAAATATATATATAATATATATATATATATATATATATATATATATATATATATATATATATATATATATATATATATATATATATATATATATATATATATATATATATATATATATATATATGTGTGTGTGTGTGTGTGTTTGTGTGTCAAAATTTCATTACGACTTTCCATTTTTTACAAAGAAAAAACACTCATTATAATTAATATAAATTCTTTCTCAGAGAACATCATTTGGAAAAAATTGCAGTCTATCTATCTCGATGTGGATTACAAAGCAACAGCGAACTTGTCGAAAGGGGATACCCAGATTTAGGTTGGGATCCAGTGGAAGGTGAACGCTACTTAGATTTCCTAAGGTTCTGCGTCTGGGTAGGAGGTAAGAGAATGGAAGATTAAGTTTGTTTTGTTTTTAAGGGTTTATTTTTCTTAAATGCAGTATTAAGCTGCTATAATTGTATATTCAGTGAATGGCATTACAATAAAATTCTTTTTTCACCAAGTCCCTTACAAAAAGATGACTGAGTTTAAATGGTCATTAAATGTTTGAATACTCTTTTGAAATGCTATTCTACAGGGTTATTCATAGTAGTATCACATAACATTCATGATAATGTATTAATAAAATTGAGTAACTATACTATGGTTTATAATTTTTAGGTGAAGGAGTTGAAGAAAATGCCAATTTAGTCATTCGCCTTTTGATAAGAAAACCCGAATGTTTAGGTCCTGCTTTGAGAGGAGAAGGAGAAGGGTCTTCTTTGTGCTATTATAGATGCCAATAAAGTTAGTAAAATTTTAATTTTGATTTTTTTAATTTATGTAACAAATTTGTGACAACGTTATAGCTATTACCAGAGCTGACGGAGACAGAACAAAAGAAAACATTACTATACAATAAAAGAGTTAGAACTCAAAGTCAGAGTTGATTAATTTTAAAATGATAGAACTGTTTACGGATCTGACTAACATTAATATTCAGAGCATAGCCAGTGTGTTTAACATACCTGAAGTCTTTTTTTTTATCAAAGAATTTCAAAGTTTTATTAAATTTGAACAATTTTCAGGTTTTGTTAAAAGTTATTGCTGAAAAATCTATGTTTTAATATTTTAACCAATCCGGATAACTATTTATATATTGTTTTGAATAATAATATTCAAATAAGTGTACTCCAAATTTTTACATAGTGATAATTTATTATAATTAGTGTTTTTTGATACTCTGCTAAAATTCTTCTGTAGTTAGTTAACTTTTACAGAACGGCTTTTCTTTGTGTAATATTTAATGTGTTCCAATTTTAGATGTCAGAACGTATAAATGCTCAAAGAATGGGTGCCAGAAGCAGAGGGAGCTATTGACCATCCTATGCCTGCTAGTGACGAAGATGAAGACTATATTGACACAGGTGCTGCCATCTTAAACTTTTACTGTACTCTAGTAGACCTCATGGGTAGGTGTGCTCCTGAAGCGCAGAATATAGCTCAAGGAAAGAATGATAGCTTAAGAGCAAGGGCTATTTTAAGATCCTTAGTACCATTAGCTGATCTACAAGGAGTTCTTTCATTACGATTTTCACTTACGAATGCCGCTGGTGAAGGAGGAAGTGATATGCCTCCTGGTTTGATTCCTCTCCATAAGCAGAGTATTGTACTTTTCCTTGAAAGGGTTTATGGAATGGATGATAAAGAATTATTCTTTACCCTTCTTGAAGACGCTTTCCTTCCTGACCTTCGAGCTGCTACTATGGTTGAAAAGGTATATATATTTTTCCATAATGTTTATCATTGTAAAATATACTTTTGTGTCTTTGTGATCTGGATGTTTTCTGAGTATTAGCTGAATATCTTCTTGCAAAAAATATCTTAAAGTTTCCTTATTATTATTAAATAAAAACGGAATAAATGATTTTTTTTTCTTAGGCTGATGGTAGTGAATCCGAAATGGGTCTTGCACTTAACAGATATATTGGTAACTCTATTCTTCCAGCACTTATAAAACAGTCTAGTTTCTATGCGGAAGCGGATAACTACGCTCCTCTTCTGGATGCAACTTTACACACCGTTTACAGACTATCTAAATGCAAGGTACTCTGTTTAAAGACCTATGAAAATACAGCATATTGCAATCAAAACTTTAATATTTCTCTTAGTATGTATACAAAGTATACAAACATTATCAGTTTTAAATTATTATCAGTTTTATGCTTTGTATACTCAAACTATAATATTTATTTATTTATTTATTTATTTATTTGAATAAATTTTTATTATTAATTTATTAAGGAAACTATCAACACTGGAAAAGTAATTTTTGTTATTTCCATAAATATAATTTACACAAGAGAAAAAAGCTTTCTACTCTTCTGGTTTGATAGTAGTCTATATTTGCATTAATATTATTTGCAGATCTTAACCAAAGGCCAAAGAGAATCTGTTTCGGACTTCCTCGTCGCCCTTACAAGAGAAATGCAACCAGCGATGCTGCTTCCACTTCTGCGTAAACTTACCATCGATGTGTCTAATCTGAGTGAATATACCACTGTGGCTCTTAGGGTCAGCATTCCGAGGCTTAAATTTTTTGGGGGGATTAATTTTCCTATATATATATATATATATATATATATATATATATATATATATATATATATATATATATATATATATATATATATATATATATATATATATATATATATATATATATATATATATATA
>SEYY01022068.1:145000-147500 GCA_009176605.1 Armadillidium nasatum | reverse complement strand
TATATATATATATAATAATATATATAATATATATAATATAATAATAAAATATAAATAATAATAATAATAATAATTATTATTAATTATTTTTAATTATTATTTATTATTATTATTATTATTAATTATTATTATTATTATTTTCCATTAATTTTTATTGTTACTTAAATAATCCTTTTCAACAATGAAAAAGCTTAGGTCTTTCCAAGTTCTTCAATTCAAGTTTACATAAATGTTTTCAATCAAATTTATAATATATATATATATATATATATATATATATATATATATATATATATATATATATATATATATATATATATATAATATATATATATATATATATATATATTGTACAGGAGGAGGAATTCACCCACAAATGGTTCCTTACGATATGTTAACTGAGAAAGAAAAGAGAAAAGACCGACTTCGTTCTGTTGAATTATTGAAATATCTTCAATTTATGGGTTACAGACTCAGCAGGTAAGAATAGGGAAATTTTGTTTCTTTTAAATACGCCGTACAATAGCTACTGTCGTTGTATGAAAGTCATCAGAAATTTCAGAATTAGCAAATGGATGTTATATTTATTATATATATATATATATATATATATATATATATATATATATATATATATATATATATATATATATATATATATATATATATATATATATATATATATATATATATATATATATCCAAAGAAAGAGAGTGGGAATACACTATGTTTAATATATTAATGGTAAAAATTTAGTTTTCGTTGTATATCGGATAATTTTAAAAAAATAAAAAATTTAACATATACGAGTATTTACCATCAAAATTTTTTTTTTTTTTTTTTTTTTTTTTTTTTTTTTTTTTTTTTTTTTTTTTTTTTTTTTGCCATCCAATGTTCATTATCTTCAGTTAATCTTATAGTTAAAATTTGAGTCAAAGTAAAGATAAACTCTTATAAAACAAAAAAGGGGACTTTCATCTCTATTTTGTTCAAATTAAAGGAAGTTTATGTATACTTTAACATCTAAAGATTTTTCATTACTGAAATTCTAAAAATAAAATGAAATAGTTCTTGAACTCTTTCTTCGACTTAAATATCACACCTTACCTAAAGTACTAGGTAAACTTTGCTAAAGTACTAGACCTAACCTGGTTTAGTGTTAACTAATCTGAGACTGCTGTAGTAGAATGTTTTTCTTTACCTGTTAAATAATGGGAATATTTTTTGTTTTGTTTTTTAACCTAACTTTTACAACTGTCGTTTAAGTTTTCTATGCTTTGCTATCTTATTTATCTCAAAATATTCGTACCATAGGGCTCGTGCTGGAGATGAAGAAGGAGCAGGTGCTGCTGGAGCAGTAGAACGTCGGTTTGCCTACAGTTTATTGGAAAAGCTACTTCAATATTTGGATTGTGCTGCCATCAATATGAAGATTTTGAAACCTTCTTCAAATCTATCAAGAAGAAGCTCCTTCAAAATGTCCACCAAAGACGTCAAGTTCTTCTCCAAAGTTGTTCTTCCACTCATGGAAAAATATTTCAGGTTACCATCACAAAATTTGATTTTACATAAGATATATTTCTTTTATTCTTAAAGTGTTATATATATATTATATATATATATATATATATATATATATATATATATATATATATATATAATATATATATATATATATATATATATATATATATATATATATATATATATATATATATATATATATATATATATATATATATATATATATATATTATATATATATATATATATATATATATATATATATATATATATATATATATATTATATATATATATATATATATAATATATATATATATATATAATATATATATATATATATATATATATATATATATATATATATATATATATATATATATATATATATATATATATATATATATATATATATATATATATTATATATATTATATATATATATATATATATTAGACCCCGTATTTTTCTTTTATTTATTTTTTTGTTTATACTTAAAATGTTTTCCCTATATTTTATTTTTTATAGTTCCCTATATTATTTTTATTTACTTTTATATTTTTTGTTTTTAAAGAGTTTTTCTTATATTTTTACCTATTTTTTTTTTAAAGAATTTAATGCTTTTTTTTTATTTTAAATGATGAAAACAATATCATAAAAAAATAATTAATATTTTTAAATAAATTAATAGCGAATATTGAGAGTAATATTTTTATGTTTTATGTAATGTACTTAAATAATAAATAATGATAATAATAAATAATAATAATAATAATAATAATAATAATAATAATAATAATAATAATAATAAAAATAATTTTTAATTTCTATTACAGATTTTCATCTAACTTTATTTACAGATTTGTTTTAAAATTATCACTCCATGAAATTAATAACCTACTTTTAAAAAAGTGTTTTATTGTTATTATTATTATTATTATTATTATTATTATTATTATTATTATTATTATTATTA
>SEYY01022068.1:122500-140000 GCA_009176605.1 Armadillidium nasatum | reverse complement strand
ATTACCTATTATGATTTCCTTTTTATTTGAAATAAAATCTAGGAATAAAATTTACAAAAAAAAATGGTCTTCAGGTAGACGAAAAAATTTTGTTTTGTATAATATTGTAATTGAAATAATATAACGTAAATAAAGTGGAATAACAATTCATTGCTCTTTAAGCATTTTTCCTAAATATAAAACTTACTATTATTCCCCCTCAAAATTTTCAAATACAACCTATGGTTTGTATACATCCTAGTTCGAAGACCATTGCTTTAAATTAAAACCATATATAAAAATATAATATAATTTTTAAAATGTATTTTATTTCCAGAAAATTACGGAAAGCGAAATTATTGAATTTACAAAGATTCAACTTACGTTGCCAGACAAAATTGATCCTTCGGACGCTATGTCTTGGCAACACACTCTTTACTCGCGCCTGGGAGGAGGAAGAATTCAAAGGACAGATGAAGATGACGGTAAAAAACTGGTTCCAAAGACAGACGACACTGTCGATCGCATTGTTGCAATGGCTAAAGTTCTCTACGGACTTCACATAGTAAGTGGACAGAATTCTTAAAATACATTTTGAAGTATAAAATATTTTTAAACAAATAATTAAATAAATATATAAAACTGACAAAACTTAAATGAAATTTGCAGACTTTTATTACATTTTAGACAATATTTTAAAATAATTCTACTCGTTGATAACAAGAACAACCACAAAAAGCAATGAAAAGAAAGTATAATTTTGGTATTTTAACGTTTGGCTTTTTATGTGGTTCTTCTGAAAGATCATCTTTCACCTAACTATCTTAAGAACATTGGCAAAAATTGCCAAAAATTGCCAAAAATTGCCCAAGATTACGCATAAATTTAAGTATAGGTCTTATCTTTTAGAGTCTAAATCTCCGAAAAAAAAAGAGATTAAATTTACTATTTTCCTAAACTTTAGTTAAATTCAGTCTAAACTTTAGATAAATGTCTAATATATTTTGTGTAAACTTTAGACAAAGAATTAATCTAGTTTGTTTAAACTCTTGACAAATTGTTAATAAACTTTGTCTAAACTTTAGACAGATGATTAAGATAGTTTGTTTAAAATTTAGACGAATGATTAATATTGTTTGCTTAAACTTAGTCAAAACAAATGATTAATGGAAGATATTCTCAAAAATATATTTAAAAATAAATAAATAAATAAATAAATAAATAAAAAATAAAATAAATGATACAGAAGATAAGAGCCATTAGTAATAATCTATAAGGTCGAAATTTCTTTATTTTATCTTACATATTCTTTTTTAACTTTGTGGGTTTTAAGACTTATCAGTTTTACTGTTCGTACATGCGAAAAGAAGCTTAATGATTAAAGGTAATTATTATTAAAACACTTCAATTGAAAATTATATAAAAATATTTAAATTTATATATATATATATATATATATAATATATATATATATATATATAATATATATATATATATATATATATATATATATATATATATTATATATATTATATATATATATATATAATAATTTTTAAAAATTTTTTTTTTATAAATTAATAATAATAAAATAATAATAATAATAATAATAATTAATAATAATAATAATAATAATAATAATAATTACTTTCTTTAATATCTGTGTAAATGTTTGAAAATATAAAAAAAAATTATCAGTAAAAAAAAAAAAAAAAAAAAAAATCAAAGTCTGACATTAGGGCTAATATCATCTCAGATCGACCACCCACAACAGACGAAGGAAGTGTGGAGGTCTGTTGTATCCATTCAACGAAAGCGAGCTGTTATTGCCTGCTTCAGGCAAACCTCCCTTCACATGATGCCCAGGTACCACGAGTCAGGGGTTTTGAGGGATCAGCGATTATAACCTCACTTTTCACAGCTACCCCCGCTTTCTTTTTCCTTTTTCGACAACATTATCCAACTGGAGATGAATTTGATTAATAATAATAATAATAATAATAATAATAATAATAATATAATAATATAAAATATAAAAAATATATATATATATATATATATATATATATATATATATATATATATATATATATATATATATATATATATATATATATATATATATATATATTAATATTATATATATATATTAAACAACTAATTGATAGGTCTATTTAAATTGTTTTAAAAAGTAAATAATAGACGTAATTAAAGTGGGGCTACCATTTTGTCATTTTCATCTCCAGTAATCCGTGTTGAAGATACTCAAAAAAAGTACCAGAAAAAATAGCCAAAGGAGCTGTCGAGTACTTTTTTCTAGTACGTTTTTCTAGTACCTGATAGAAAGAAGTGGAAAATCTCTATGTCCGTAGAACCTTGTCCATAGAAAAATAACAGTTCTTAGTATTATTATTTATTAAAGTGTGTATTGTAATTTAAATATTATAATAAGTATATATATATATATATATATATATATATATATATATATATATATATATATATATATATATATATATATATATATATATATATATATATATATATATATATATATATATATATATATATATATATATATATATATATATATATATATATATATATATATATATATATATATATATATATATATATATATATATATATATATATATATATATATATATATATATATATATATATATATATATATATATATATAATATATTATAATATTATTATATATTTTATTTCAATTTAAATACTAACATTATAACAATCAAGTTTTACGAATAATAATATATTATTATAAATAATAATAATAATAATAATAATAATAATAATAATAATAATAATAATAATAATAATAATAATAATAATAATAATAATAATAATAATAATAATAATAATAATAATAATAATAAATATGCATTCGTGAAACTTGATGATAAGCTTACCCACAAGTTTGAAAAAAAAAATTTTTATTTACATATATACATCGACGACATTTAATTTGAGGAAAGGCAAAATGTGAATAAAATTTAAAAATTTGGAATAATTTCATTAATTAGTTGTGCATTCTATTTTGATCTCGTTTTATTTCATTCTACGCACGCTAGTAAAGAAAATTTAAGGTTCAAAGGATATTGTTTTTAAAATAATCCTTCCGGTAAGCTGAAAATTTATAGCTTTAGTTTCTTACAAACAAACAAACAAAAAAAAAAAAAGTCCGTATTTAGCCGTTCCTCAAATGATAGTGTCTAAGCGACTAACAATGCGTTTGACTAACAGCCCGTGGCCCCCAGGCCTGCTCGCCTTCTTCTTCCCGCTCTGGATGGACCAAGATTTTGTCCTTTGCCCGAAAACGAGCAGCGATTGCTTGCCTCAGATCCGTTCCTTTTTATAGCTTAAAGAGGTAATGTTACGCTTTTACCAGTGATCGTAGTTTTATTCATAGAAATTTAGAATCTTAGTTAGTTATTCCATTTTATTTCACCTTTCCAACTATTGTATGCATAGTTTCATTCATCCTTTGTTTCTCTCAATAATATATTTGCTACTTAATTAAAAATAACTCAACATTTATATTTGCTAATCATAAATTCGTTTTTTTTTTAATATTTTCAATAATTATATTTTATAATTTAAAAGGTTTATCCTTATATTAAAATATTGATGCAGCCTGAAATATTTTTATATATCTTATTTTTAAACTAAATATTTAATAACACTCCATTTCTTTAATTAAATGCTACTTCTTATTATAAAAACTAATAGCGTATAAAAAAGTAAATAAACTAATAGCTTTTATATTATATTATATTTGAAGACCATTTTGCACTGCCGCTAAAATTTTTATTACAATTATTGTAATTTCATTTTTAATATCTATTCTTTAACCTCTTGGTATTTTATTTCTTTTATAATCAATGCCTTAGGCTAAATGCAGGTTCATTTAAGCTACATTATTGAAAGATTAAATCATGCAGTGATAATAATGTCCATAAATATGTTGAATTAGTTAATTAAATTGTGAAATGATATGCATTTACCTTAATTGATTTAAGAGAGAAAAAATACCAAAATTTTAAAAAATGCTTTGTAGAAATGCAGTGTTCTATGTTGTTTCTTGACTTCAAGAATAAAAATTACTCGAATTTTAAAAGCTTTTTTGCTCTGCATAGAAAATTTGCCATTTAATATCTCGACTTTAGGTTGGGTGGGTAGGCTTACTTGCGTTTCTACTACCAACTAATATACCAGCCTAATTTGATTTTTTCTTTACGCCAACATAATCCACAGGCATCGTGCTATTAACCTGTTCCTACGTACATACCGGGAGAAGTGGCTCTCTGATGAAAACACTGGGCAAGAAGTTGTAATTGAGGATTTGACAGTAAGTATTCAGATTCTATTACAGTGCTTGTTATGATTACTGTGCATAAAAAATTGCAAACACACATTTCATTTTTTTTGTCAACTGTTAGCAATCATTTGAAGAAGCTGAAAGCAAGAAGAAAGAGGTCCAAGAAGATGAGGATAAACCAGATCAGTTGACACAACTTGTAACCACCTTCAGTAGAAAGGCTACGACTGAGCATTCAGGTGTCCTCGGTGAAGATGCTCTGTACATGTCATATGCTGAAATCATGGCCAAATCGTGTGGTGAAGAAGAGGAGGAAGGAGGAGATGAAGGCGGTGAAGAAGGAAAATGAAGACCCTGCAGCAGCTCTTAACGTAAGAGAAATTTTATCCGATATTCTCGCATAGGCGATACAATATTTGTGGTTATAAATTTAAGATCATGAAATTAACTTGCATTTTGATTTTTAAAAACTTGAGTTTTGCAAATAATCCTATCAGTTAAATTCACATTTATTTGTAATAAGAAATTTGAAGTAAAAATATTTTACTGTAATTTTGAGGTAAAATAGCAATATCCAAGTGTAATTGAACTTACAATGATTGAATAAAAAAAAATAAAATAAAATAAAATTAAAATCTTAATTAACAGAAATTGTTAATAATTTTTATTTTTTTATTTTCTTTTAAAATTTCAAAAGAGAGAGGCAACAGTAAGTGTGTCATTATCTTAAGATATTTACTGTGTATCTGATACTTTTTATTAATAAAGTATTAAAAACGTAATACAAATACAAAAATATCATAATTTTTGAAAATTATTGAATTATATACTTTTATTATTATTATTATTATTATTATTATTATTATTATTATTATTATTATTATTATTATTTATTATTATTATTATTATTATTATTATTATTATTATTATTATTATTATTATTATTATTATTATTATTATTATTATTATTATTATTATTATTATATTATTATAATTATTATTATATTATTATTATTATTATTATTATTATTATTATTATTATTATTATTATTATTATTATTATTATTATTATTATTATTATTATTATTATTATTATTTAGGAGCAAGAGTTAGAGAAACAGAAGCTTCTTTTCCATCAAGCTAGACTGGCAAACAGGGGCGTAGCGGAAATGGTTCTTCTGCATATTTCTGCTTCAAGAGGACAACCCTCAGAAATGGTGATGAAGACCCTCATACTCGGCATTTCCATTTTAAGAGGAGGAAACGTTGAAGTTCAGGCTGTAAGTTAACGAAGTTTGTGTCTCATTTGGGATTGTCTGTTAAATATATGTCTTATTGGGTGGATTTATGGTTGCTTAGTATGTGTTATATAATTTGATCACCGTGGTGTTTATTTTTATAAATTTTCATCTGTCGTTCGTAGTGAGTTCCACTGTAAGAGATTTTTAGAGAGAGAGAGAGAGAGAGAGAGAGAGAGAGAGAGAGAGAGAAAGGGAGGGAGAAAGAGAGATAGAGAGAGAGAGAGTGAGAGAGTTAAAGATTTTGAAGTTTCTTTAGGCAAAGCGTTCCACGAATCCAGATTTTTTTTTAATTTATTTATGTATTTATTTTTAAAAAAAAGTCTGGAATTTTAGTAAGATATCTCCAGGAAGATTTACATCTTCGCTTCAATTTCTAATATTCGCTGCAGGAATCAGTATCGGTCATTTAATGTAAACAAACTTCATATAATTCGACCCAAGTAATAATAGTTTCTACAAACTGTTTTACTAAAAGTATTAATATTATTACTAAACTGATTTGTACTAAAATTATTAAAGGCCATTATTAGAAATTTCTGAACATAAAATTTTAAATATTAAATAATTTCTTTAATATACTTCCTCTTTTCCTTGGTTCCAATATTTTTAATAATGGATGCTAACAAAGTCTTTTAAAACATCTGTTCGCCGCATACGTTGTATCTCGTTTTTCTACTTATGTTTTTTTCCTTAAATTAATTAAATGATTAAATTAAATAATTAATTAAATTGAATTAATTAAATTAAGATAAAATAACACATATTTACTCTTGTTTATATGTTAGATGATATTTGTTCACTCCAAAGCGTTAAACCTTAAATTAATTTAAGAATTTTACTGAATTTTTTGAAAATCTATCTATCTATCTATCTATCTATCTATCTATCTATCTATCTATCTATCTATCTATCTATCTATATCTATCTATCTATCTATCTATCTATCTATCTATCTATCTATCTATCTATCTATCTATCTATCTATCTATCTATCTATCTATATATCTATCTATCTATCTATCTATCTATCTATCTATCTATCTATCTATCTATCTCTCTATCTATATATCTATATATCTATATATATATATATATATATATATATATATATATATATATATATATATATATATATATATATATATATATATATATATATATATATATATATATATATATATATATATATATATATATATATGTATAATTTTTCAGTCTATGTTAAATTACTTAAAAGAAAAGAAGGACGCTCAATTTTTCTTGTCAATTTCTGGTCTGATGAGCTCGTGTTCCGTTCTCGATCTTGATGCCTTCGAGAGGAACACCAAAGCAGAAGGTTTAGGTGTTGGTGCAGAAGGCGCTGCAGGAGAAAAGAATATGCATGATGCTGAATTTACCTGTGCCCTTTTCAGATTCATCCAACTTACCTGCGAAGGGCACAATCTAGGTTTGAATTTGTCTTATAAGTTACTATATAAGTAACTTTGTCATATATATATATATATATATATATATATATATATATATATATATATATATATATATATATATATATTATATATATATATATATATATATATATATATATATATATATATATATATATATATATAAGGCAATAATTAAAGTCTGCTAACACTCCCGCAGACTAAATAATTATTATATTATTATTATTATTATTATTATTATTATTATTATTATTATTATTATTATTATTATTATTATTATTATTATTATTATTATTATTATTATTATTATTATTATTATTATTATTATTATTATTATTATAATTATTATTATAAACTATTATTTATTTTTTCTATTATAGATTGGCAGAATTATTTACGAACTCAAGCTGGTAATACAACAACAGTAAACGTAATTAATTGTACAGTCGATTACCTTCTGAGACTTCAGGAATCGATTATGGACTTTTATTGGCTCTATTCTTCAAAAGAAATAATTGACCCAGCTGGAAAATCTAATTTCTTTAAAGCAATTGAAGTCGCCAGTCAGGTGAGGATGGAAGATTCTTTCTTTTAAATTTAAATTCAGGGTTCCTAACTTTTAAATAAGGATAAATCAACTCCTTATTTATTAAATTATTCGTCTTGTAGGTATTCAACACCCTAACTGAAGTTATCCAAGGTCCATGTGTTGGAAATCAACAAACTTTAGCCCATTCTAGGTTATGGGATGCTGTTGGAGGTTTTCTCTTCTTATTCGCCCACATGCAGGACAAATTAAGTAAACATTCCTCTCAAGTTGATTTGCTCAAGGAGTTATTGAATTTGCAAAAAGATATGGTCATCATGATGCTTTCTATGCTTGAAGGTAATTAAATATTATGATGTTTTCTATACTTGAAGGTAATTAAATATTTTGATGCTTCCTATGCTTGAATGTAATTAAATATTTTGATGCTTTCTATGCTTGAAGGTAATTAAATATTTTGATGCTTCCTATGCTTGAATATAGTTAAATATTATGATGCTTTCTATGCTTGAAGGTAATTAAATATTATGATGCTTGAGGTAATTAAATATTATAATGATTTCTATACTTGAAAGTAATTAAATATTATGATGCTTTCTATGCTTAAAGGTAATTAAATATTATGATGCTCTCTATGCTTGAAGGTAATTAAATATTATGATGCTTTCTATGCTTGAAGGTAATTAAATATTATGATCCTTTCTATGCTTGAAGGTAATTAAATATTCTAAAAGACTTTAGAATATAGTTATTATAATACATCATAAACATCTATTATTTCTGTTATTTTAATGATTAATAAACATGTTATTTCTATAGAATATATAATAATAAGTTATATTTTTTTATTTAACATTTATGCGTTTGAATAATGTAAATGTTTTTAAAGTAACTTTGGAAATAAAGTTATATTATTTCTTAATAATAACTTTGAATATTAATAACTTTGTAGTAACTTTAAAGTAATGTTGAATATAATTTGTAGTAATATGTTTTAAAAATAACTTTTGAATATTAATAACTTTGTAGTAACATTGAATATTAATAACTTTGTAGTAACATTGAATATAAATATAACTTAAATTGAACTTTAAATAAGATTCATTTTATATTAAATTCCAATATGGGAAAAAAAATATGTTTAAAAAAATAATCTTGAATAATTTTTAACCTTACGAGTAACTCAAATTAAGATTAATGGTGAAGTACTTTGTGTTATATATATTAGAATTAAATAAAATGATATTAGTTAATTTAATATTACTATAATTTAATAAATACACGTGTCATTTTTTTAAGGGAACGTCGTTAATGGTACCATTGGTAAACAGATGGTGGACACTCTGGTGGAAAGTGCATCAAATGTAGAGGTTGGTTTAATCCGATTCATTGTAAAAGAGGTAGAGATTTATATAAATTAGATAGAAAATTTTAAAATGAACTATTATTATATTATTATTATTTATTATTATTATTATTTTATTATTATTATTATTATTATTATTATTATTATTATTATTATTATTATTATTATTATTATTATTATTATTATTATTATTATTATTATTATTATTATTATTATTATTATTAATTAATTTAAAGTGGTTCATTTTTTATTATTGTTTTTTATAATTACCATTATTATTATTTTTTTATTATTGTTTATTTAATATTATTATTATTATTATTATTATTATTATTATTATATTATTGTTATTATTGTTAATATCATTATTATTATTATTATTATAATTATATTATTATTATTATTATTATTTTTTTTTATTTTATTTTTATTATTACTATTACTATTATTATTATTATTATTATTATTATTATTATTATTATTATTATTATTATTATTATTATTACAGTTGATTCTCAAGTACTTTGACATGTTCCTAAAAATTAAAGATTTGACTGGGTCTACATCATTCCAAGTAAGTTGACATTTTATTTATTTATTTATTTTATTATTATTATTATTATTATTATTTATTTATTATTATTATTGTTACTATTATTATTATTATCATTATTATTATTATTATCCTAGGAATTAGATGCCAATCATGATGGAACAATAACGCCTAGAGAGTTCAAGGAGAAAATGGAACAGATGAAAAATTATACGACGTAAATAATTTTTATCTATTTATTTATTTAATTATTTATTTGTTTATATATTTATTTTGTGTGATTTAACAGGAATTTTTATGATGTTTTTTTCAATTTTTATTATGATTAACTTATTTATTGTAAAGATTGAAATAAAAGTGTTGATGTTGTTGCTGTGTTTATTATTATTATTTTTTATTATTATTATTATTATTATTATTATTTTATTATTATTATTATTATTATTATTATTATTATTATTATTATTATTATTTTATTATTATTATTATTATTATTATTATTATTATTATTATTATTATTATTATTATTATTATTATTATTATTATTATTATTATTATTTTATTTTTATTCATTATTATTATTATTATTATTATTATTATTATTATTATTATTATTATTATTATTATTATTGTTGATGTTGTTGTCGCTATTCGTTCCATTATTATTCTTTTTGTTGTAGCTTTTCGTTTTATTATTATTATTATTATTATTATTATTATTATTATATTATTATTATTATTATTATTATTTATTATTATTTTTATTATGATTATTTTATTATTAATATTATTATTATTATTATTATTATTATTATTATTATTTATTATTATTATTCAGGGAAGAAATTAATTTCCTGCTGATGTGTTGTGACACAAACCACGATGGAAAGATCGATTACGTTGAGTTCACTGAACGCTTCCACAACCCCGCCAAAGAAATTGGTTTTAACCTTGCTGTTCTTCTTACTAACCTTTCGGAGCATATGCCAAACGATCCCCGATTGATACGATTCCTTGAGGTAATAATAATAATAATAATACTAATAATAATAATAATAATTTAATAATAATAATAATAATAATAATAATAATAATAATAATAATAATAATAATAATAATAATAATAATAATAATAATAATAATAATAATAATAATAATAATAATAATAATAATAATAATAATAATAATAATATAATAATAATAATAATAATAATAATAATAATAATAATATAATAATAATAATAATAATAATAATAATAATAATAATAATAATAAAATTAATAATAATAATAATAATAATAATAATAATAATAATAATAATAATAATAATAATAATAATAATAATAATAATAATAATAATAATAATAATAATAACATTTTTTCTTAAATTTGTCACAAATTTTCTCAATACAGACAGCAGGATCTGTTCTAAATTACTTCGAGAACTTTTTGGGTCGTATCGAGATCATGGGTGGATGTAAACGCATCGAGAGAGTTTATTTCGAGATTAATGAGGATAACATCGAACAGTGGGAAAAGCCTCAGATCAAAGAGTCGAAGAGAGCCTTTTTCCACTCCATTGTCACAGAGGGGGACAAAGAAAAGCTAGAAGCTTTCGTCAATTTTTGCGAGGACGCCATTTTTGAAATGCAACATGCTGCTGCTCTCGTAGAAGAGGAAACTGATAACAAAATGAGTAAAGGTTGTGCTGATGCTGTTCAGTTTATTGGAGACGATGAAGAGGAAAGGTAAATGCTATTCTTTATTAAATGAACCAAATAAATAATATACTTTTTTCTGAGGGGGTTTAAAAGGGAAGTCGTATATGATGAAGAGAAAAGGTAAATGGTGTATCCTTCATTAAATGAGCCAAATAAATATATAATTTTTCTGAGAGGTTTAAATGGGAAGTCGTTTATGATAAATAATAATAATAATAATTGTTAATAAAAATAACAGTAATAAAAATAATAATAATAATTAAAATAATTACAATAATGATAATATGGGATCCTATATTAAATGAACCAAATATATACTTTTACTGAGGAGATAAAAGGAAAGTTGTGTATTACTTTTCCAACAAAAGTTAATATTTCATTAACTAATGAAAATTATTATTATTTAATTTTTTTTTTTTTTTTTTTTTTTTTTTTTTTTATAGAACCGGAATGGATTTAATAAAATTTCAAATTGGTAAAGGTAAACAATGTATAGTCGACGGTTTATCATTGCTTAGTCCATCTAACATCAAGAAGAAAATTAAAGAGCTGAAGCAACTGTCTTCCACTGAACTTGCCATTGGTTTTGTAAAAATGATGTTTATGATATTATACTACGGTGGCTTTGGGGTTGTTTGGGTGATGAGGAAGATGTGGGCAATGATGATGAGATTAATGCAAGGGCCTCCACAAGAAAAGGTAAGAAGAATCTCTCTCTCTCTCTCTCTCTCTCTCTCTCTCTCTCTCTCTCTCTCTCTCTCTCTCTCTCTCTCTCTCTCTCTCTCTCTCTCTCTCTCTCTTTCTTTCTCTCTCTCTCTCTCTCGTATTCCTACATATTATTGCATTATTTGTTTTATATTATTATTATTTTTTCCTTAACTATTCAGTTTCCAAAACAGTTTTCATTGACTCATCATTGATAAAAGTCTTAAAACTAGGATTTAATTCCTTGAATTCTTTTTATTACGTTCTTTATTTATTTATTTATTTATTTATTTATTTATTTATTTATTTATTTATTTATTTATTTATTTATTTATTTATTTATTTATTCTTTACTATTAAACTTTTAACGTTATGGCTTAAACTTTGTGCTAAAAATTTAGTTTAAACATATAGAGTAATATATATATTATATATATATATATTATATATAATATATATATATATATATATATATATATATATATATATATATATATATATATATATATATATATATATATATATATATATATATATTAGGAAAAGGTTGAGAAAGAGGAGAAAGCGGCAACTATGATGATGGTAAAAGCAGCTGAAGCTCCTCCGGAAGCTGAACCACCACCAATAGAAGCCAAGGCTCCACCGGAAGGCAAATTGTAAGAATAATAATAATAATAGTAATAATAATAATAATAATAATAATAAATAATAATAATAATAATAATAATAATAATAATAATAATAATAATAATAATAATATTTTCGTTTTACCTTTCAGAATTTTTATTTATTATTATTATTATTATTATTATTATTATTATTATTATTATTATTATTATTATTATTATTATTATTAGGTTGGCTCTTGAAGGCGCCCCAGAAGCTAGTGATACAAAGGAGTCTGCCGTGGCGAAGGGAGAAGCATCTCCGAATACGCAAGAGCAGTCAGCATCGTATGTTTATATTTACACATACACATACACACACTCACACACACACACACACACACACATATATATATATATATATATATATATATATATATATATATATATATATATATATATATATATATATATATATATATATATATATATATATATATATATATATATATATATATATATATATATATATATATATATATATATATATATATATATATATATATATATATATATATATATATATATATATATATATATATATATATATGTATGTGTGTGTGTGTGTGTGTGTGTGTGTGTGTGTAGGTGTGTTTGTTATGGTTTCAAAGAAAGGGATAGTGATAACAATGAATGGGATTTGCATTTGCTTTAGTTATTGAAAAGGTTCCTTTACAGACTGATAGTATTTATATTGTTTTTTTAGAGCCTCCAAGATTCATCTTCCGAAAGAAGAGCCAAAGGAAGAAACTGTTCCAGAAGCTCCTCAGGAACAAGAACCTCCACCTGTTGCGCAGGTACAAATGATTTATTGTGAATGATTGAGCTTTTTTTTCTTTTATTTTAAAATTTTGTTGTTATTTCATTGGTTTGACGAAACCTTCTTTTTTAACATAAACATTTAAGTTACTCATTACATATTTTATTTCTTAGTCGTAAATAACTTCCTTGTTCTTTGACCTCGTTGAAAATAAGAGTTGTTCCTTTTACTGATTTTGAATAACTTTTTATTCATTCCTTTAATTAATTTTAGTTCAGGTGTGATAGATGCTTTTGTTGTATGTAAAATTTTTATTATTTTTGGAATGATAATACTATTAACTTTTGTGTTTCTAATTCTTTTCTTGTTAACTAATATTTATAGAGTTAAAAACTTTTATCGCACGCTTGCTCTAAAAAGGATGATAAATATAACGAAAAATATCATGAAAATATTTTGATAAGAGATTCCGATCCATCTGGCTCCAAAATTGTTATTGCCGAACAATCTGGCACCAAAACTGTTACTGTTGAAAAATCTCAAATTGAGCAACCTTCAGCGTCGGAAAATTTAAATGCATTTGAAAATTCTTCTACCTCAGCAACGTGTTCTCCTTTGCTCACTAAAATAACTGTAACAACAGACCAAGGGAAATCTGAGAACGTTGTTAGAACTTCTACGTTAGAAGAAGTGACTTCGGCTTTTACAAGGCAACGAACTCCAAAATTAACTAAATCTTATTCCGAATCACCTTCAAAACATCAAAAATCTCACAGAGACTCCACCAGTAGTTTGAATATTCCTCTCTCGGGAAACCACCCAACAGATATGTCCAGACCACACACTCCGTCAGTAGATTTTATGCTGGGCCAAAATTCTCCACCTCCGTTGAGTGCTTTAGCTGCAGCAGTTTTCAAGAAACAATTCGAACACCTAAAGACGAACCACGAGAGAAGGAAACGAAGGTGCAAAAGTAAAGTTTTAGATCCAGACGATATTTGCATTTGGGTAAGAAAGATTGTTTCCACTAACCATTATTATTATTATTATTATTATTATTATTATTATTATTATTATTATTATTATTATTATTATTATTATTATTATTATTATTATTATTATTATTATTTTCTACTAACGATTTTTGATAATTATATTTTTAAGACCTGTCGTAGATTAATGATTTTGTTCTTTAGATAGAGAAGTATATAAGAAAGGTATATATATATATATATATATATATATATATATATATATATATATATATATATATATATATATATATATATATATATATATATATATATATATATATATATATATATATATATATATATATATATATATATATATATATATATATATATATATATATATATATATATATATATATATATATATATATATATATATATATATATATATATATATATATATATATATATATATATATATATATATATATATATATATATATATATATATATATATATATATATATATATATATATATATATATATATATATATATATATATATATATATATATATATATATATATATATATATATATATATATATATATATATATACTTTATTCTTTTAATATTTCTGAAACTCTACAAGTTTCATACATAAATGTCGCTAATGTTCATCTAGTCTCACAAAGATTTACAATAAAATAATAATTATTTTTCAAATAACCATCAAAAATGCTCAATGGCTTATCAACTTACAAATCTGTAGATATTATTATTATTATTATTATTATTATTATTATTATTATTATTATTATTATTATTATAATTAGTGAAGATATTTCTTATTCATATCAGGTTGATCTCAGTCAATACAGCAAACGTATTGTGAGCTTCATGGCTAGAAATTTCTACAACTTAAAGTATTGTGCTTTGATTCTTGCCTTCTGCATCAACTTCATCCTTCTTTTCTACAAGGTATGAATTTTGTTAGCTGTAATATGAAAGGTTCAGAGTTAAAGTGAACTAAGTCCACATTTTTCAATCATACTGTCATGGTAGAATAAAAATGTTATATTTTATGCGTATTAGTGAATCAAGTCTATAGTTCAATATTTATCCAGCTGATGGCAGCAAGAACAATTAGAAGTTAATGTTAATTAATGCAGTTAATCAACTTTGAGGTCTGTTTTCTCAGAAATGAGTCTTTTGAATGTGGTTCGCTTTAACAATGAACCCTTATATATAGGTTGAAAGTCTTTTTGAGACTTAAGCTTGTAAATCTATTTGTAAAAAATCTACAGAAATCTTGGGAACGAACTATAGATTCTAGATCATAATATTTTACACATTTTTGTTTAAATTAATCAGAATTTAACCTACTGGAATATTTTTTAATTATATCTGTAGAAATTTGAAAAGAAATCTATCTTGAACAAAATAAATTGTTTTTTTGCAGTCTACCTTTATTTATATAAATGTCGTGTACTTAATTTTTAAAAAAATAACAGAGTATCTAAAACAGGAATTGATTTTCATAATATTATTCTTAGGCTTCCGCTATAGTCGAAGAAGAAGCAGAAGATGAAGAAATCATTGAAAATATATTCGCCTTTGGCTCTGGGGACTTACTTGGCTCAGGAGACGAATCGATATTAGGTGATGATAATGATGGATCAGGATTAATGGAAGGCTCTGGAAACTTTACTCTTGGTGAAGACGAAGATGGTGGTGACGATGATGAAGACGTATAATATATATATATATATATATATATATATATATATATATATATATATATATATATATATATATATATATATATATATATATATATATATATATATATATATATATATATATATATATATATATATATAGAGAGAGAGAGAGAGAGAGAGAGAGAGAGAGAGAGAGAGTAAAATATACAAAACGATAATGAAATTATATTATTCAATTTTATCTTTTTATTTAAATTTTCCCTTCTAGGCAGAGGAATGGGTTCATATGGATGAGAAATACTTCTACATGGAACACATTGTGTGCACATTCGCGGTTTTGCATTCGATAATATCACTTTGTATGCTTATCGCATATTACCACCTAAAGGTAAGGTACTCGGTTTAGACTGAATATTTTAGTGTGGTAGAGTAAGCTAGGTTAGGTTACGCTTTGCTAGGTAAAGTTACGTTAGGTTAAGTTAGGTTAGGTTACGTTAGGTTAAAGCTATTTTATGTTAAATTAGGTCAGGTTACGTTAGGATAAGGCTACGTTATGTTAAGTTAGGTTAGATTATGGCTACGTTATATTATGTCAGGTTACGTTAGGTTAAGGCTACGTTATTTTAAGTTAGGTTAGGTTAAAACTACGTTATGTTAGGTTAGGTTACGTAAGGTTAAGGCTACTTTACGTTAAGTTAGGTTAAGGCTACTTTATGTCAGGTTAGGTTACGCTATGTTAGGTTAAGGCTACGCTATGTTAGGTTAGGTTAGAGTCAGTTATGTTAATATTCAAGAGTCGAGAAATATAATAGTTTTCTAGTCTTGATTTCATGACTAATTTGATAAGTATACTTTGAATACAATTATAATTTCGTCAAAAAATATCGAATAATCATAATTTTAATTCTTAATACGGAAAAAAATTTAAACAATAATAATTGCCACTCATAAAATAAATTTTTTTTAAAATAATTTAATTAAAATATTTTAAAATAATTCAATTAAATTATTAAACGTTTTTAATAATATATTATTTGCATTGTAAATAGATGCCTTTGGTCATTTTCAAAAGAGAAAAGGATGTAGCGAGGAGACTTGAATTCGATGGTATTTACATTGCTGAACAACCGGAAGATGACGACCTCAAATCTCATTGGGACAAACTCGTCATATCTGCTAAGTATGTTCAATATTATTATTATTATTATTTATTTTTTTTTTTTTTTTATTATTATTATTATTATTATTATTATTATTATTATTATTATTATTATTATTATTATTATTTATTATTTTATTTTATTTTTTTTTTTTATTATTATTATTTTTTTTATTATTATATTTTTATTATTATTATTATTATTATTATTATTATTATTATTATTATTATTATTATTATAGTGGTAGTA
>SEYY01022068.1:92500-95000 GCA_009176605.1 Armadillidium nasatum | reverse complement strand
TTGCTGCAGGTGAAATCAAAATCGGCATCCGTGATAGGCCTGACCAGCCTTGATTCATCATCGAATGAACCTACTGACAGAGCTATTAACCCTTCCTGTGAAGCCATTATTGATATATATATATATATATATATATATATATATATATATATATATATATATATATATATATATATATATATATATATATATATATATATATATATATATATATATATATATATATATATATATATATATATATATATATATATATATATATATTATATATTTTTTTTTTTTTTTTTTTTTTTTTATTTTATTATTATTATTATTATTATTATTATTATTATTATTATTATTATTATTATTATTATTATTATTATTATTATTATTATTATTATTATTATGCTATTTCCCTTTTTGCTGTAAATTACAGACAAAAAACAATATATCATAAAGTTTTAAAAGCTTGTTCCTCATAGTTTCCTATGCATTATACCAGTTTTAATTGTAAATTTTGTTTAAAAAAAAAAAACAAAAAAAAAACAACGAAGTTTTCTTAACCTTTCTAATTTATTCTTCCTAATTTTGTTTTCCTAATTAGGCTTTGTATTGTAGTTTTCCTAATTTATCTATTGCTTTGGCTATTTAAACTAAATTATATTTGTTTTATTGTTTGTTTTTTAACTCTACTGAAAACAACTCCATGAATGAATTTGATTGCGTTTTTCGAAGGGACTGAGTTTTTGAAGCATTGAAAACTATCATTTTTTTTCCTGAAAGATATTGATAAGAAATGTGAATCTATTTGTTTTAAGGCTATATCCTCATAGCATCTGATATTTAGTTGTGTTGAGTACTTTCCGAATGGAAATAAATACTGAAAGCTGCATGGTTATAGGAATGAGATTGACAAAGTCATTTTCTTTTGTATAAATTTGACTTTCCCAATCATTGGATAGCTCTACCTTTACACTGATTTGTGTCGGAGTCTTGTAAACCTACATCAAATATTTTTCAAAATATGATTGTGAATGTCTAACAGTTGCTTATTAAATGAAACGCAAAACTTCATCTTAAAGCTTAATTTTGTCAAAATCAAAATCTTTAAATTACAATACTTCTGTTTTCCAAGGCTCAAATATTTTGTGAAAGATAGAAGTTTGTATAGGAATAGTAAAATTGACTACAATGCAAAAATTGTCCTAACGAATTGTTGGGACAATTCGCAAAAATTGTCACTGTTAAATTTTCAATAGAGAAAAGACATGTTAAGCATAAGAAAGTCGCTTCACCGATTTATTTTGAAATAAGAAAATAACGGAAAAAATTTGTTGTGACATTTTTGCCACTTGTCCCAACGATTCGTTAGGACAATTTTTACTGTGTTGAATATTAAACAATTCCTTTAAGGATTGGACTTTTAAATAGATATAATAAATTAGAAAAGGAATAAATTGCTTAGTGAAAAAAAAAGAAAGAAAAAAAAAGCCAAATTAAATGTTCGAAGATATTAGGTGATAGAATAAAACCTTGAAGAACTCCATTGTTACATATTTAAAGGATGAAGATTGAAGAGTGAGATTTTGTACAACAATTTGTGACTAAAAAAAAAAAAAAAAAATAAAAAAAAAAAAAAAAATAAAAAAAAAAAAAATTTTTTTTTCCTTTTTACCCTTTATTTCATTTATGGTATTTCAGTTTCCCAAATTTTTATTTATTTATTTGTGCATTTATTTCCTTTCTTTCCCCTTTCACCAGAATATATATTTTCTAATTCTGAACAGGGAAAAAATGTTTTGAGCCAAATGAAATATAAAAGCAAAGTTTCATATATTATATATATATATATATATATATATATATATATATATATATATATATATATATATATATATATATTATATATATATATATATATATATATATATATATATATATATATATATATATATATATATATATATATATATATATATATATATATATATATATATATATATATATATATATATATATATATATATATATATATATATATATATATATATATATATATATATATATATATATATATATATATATATATATTATATATATATATATATATATAATATAATATATATATATATATATATATATATATATATATATATATATATATATATATATATATATATATATATATATATATATATATATATATATATATATATATTTAATTATTGTTTTTTGTTATTATTTTTTTTATTTTTCTCCTTTATTTTTATTTTTTTGACACCCCCTCCTTGAATAGGGCTTTGCCCATGAGTGGTGGTGATGTGTAAAAAAAAAATATAATATATATATATATATATATATATATATATATATATATATATATATATATATATATATATATATATATATATATATATATATATATATATATATATATATATATATATATATATATATATATATATATATATATATATATATATATATATATATATATATATATATATATATATATATA
>SEYY01022068.1:67500-70000 GCA_009176605.1 Armadillidium nasatum | reverse complement strand
TAATAATAAAATATATATATATATATATATATATATATATATATATATATATATATATATATATATATATATATATATATATATATATATATATATATATATATAAATAATAAAATAATATATAGTATTATTAGTATTTTAATTTGAGAAAATAATAAATAATTTTATTAATAATTTTTAAAATTGATAATTTTAACATGCTGTTATTTTCTTAATAATTTTATTGATTAGAAATATTAGAACAATGAAACATTTAATCCCTTTATATGTATATCAAAATATTTTTATTTTTTTTTTTTTTTTTTATAAAAGCAAAAAAAGAATTTTAATAATATTTTTAAGGTGATAATAATAATTTAGTAATAATTAGTAACAATTTAGTAATAATTATTAATAATTAGTAATAATTTGGTTTATAATAAGGAAGAATAGTTTCCCGAAAATTAAAAAGAATGAAAAAAAAACAGATTTTAGAATAAATATCACAGATTAAGATAATTTAATAGTAAATTTAGAATAATAAAATAAAAGAAAAAAGGAAAAAAACGATTATATATTATAGGAAAACTAGTTACAATGTAAATTAAGATTAACAAAATAAAAGAAAACAGGAAACAAGAAAAAAAAACAGATATTAAAGATTACAGAAAAAATATTTTAATTTTAAATGTAGAATAATAAAATAAAAAGAAGGAAAAGAAAAAAAAACGAATATTAAATATTATAGATAAAATATTTTAATTTTAAATTTAGAAAAATAAAAAAATAAAACCATATTTTCGTCAATCCAAAGAGCACCCCATTTTGCCCAAGGAAGCCAAACAAATTACCTCTTGTGAATCGCTTACTTCTTCTTTTACATATTTTGTCTCTGACAAAATCTCGTTGGGCTCGACCCCCGCCGACAGGAGCTTCGATTTAATCTGGATCTTCAGTCCCTCTTTGATGAGAGCAGATTTCGTCGCCTCTACAGTGTTAACAGGAGATTTCAACTCTGGTACTGGAGGAGAAGGAGTCCCAGGGGTAGTGGGAACTCCTTTAAAAACTCCAGAGACACGAGCAAAAACGTATGTTCCACTATGGCCACCTCCTGGGTCTAAACCTCCATTTGGAGACATCTGAGAACCACCACAACTTGAAGTGGGAGTACAAATCTGTTGAAAACTCCTTTCTTCACTTGGACTTGCTGTACTACTCGTCGGGCTTAAAAGATCGCTCGAGCTTCCCTAAAGGATATATATATATATATATATATATATATATATATATATATATATATATATATATATATATATATATATATATATATATATATATATATATATATATATAAATGTCAGTAAAGTATTGCCACACACAAGCTGTTCAAACACCCACTCAAACACCAGAAGCAGACACACTCTAAAACACACACACATGCACAGACGTACACACAAGCATAGACATGCACATGCACACACATACGCACACATACGCACACGCAAACAGCCTAACCGAACTTAATTGGGAACAGATTTTCCCTGCGGCATCTTATAAAAATAATGAATATAAGAAATCTTTAAATGCATAAACACTCCCTTTCCTAATAATAGATGTTTGAGACACAGAAAGAGTAGTAATAGTTGGAGTAGTAGTAGTAGTAGTAGTAGTAGTAGTAGTAGTAGTAGGAATAATAATAATAATAATTATGACAATAATGATAACAATAATAATAATAATAATGACAATAATAATAATAATGATAATAATAATAATAATAATAATGAATAATAATAATAATGAAATAGTAATAGTTAGAGTAGTAGTAGTAATAATGATATTAATCATAATAATAATAATAATAATAATAATAATAATAATAATAATAATAATAATAATAATAATAAAAATAATAATTGAAGTAGTAGTAAGAGAAGAACATTAGGAAGAGGAGAAGTTACAGTAGATGCTGAAATAACAAAAATTAATTTTTCATAATTTCTTCCTTTTTATTATTATTATTATTATTATTATTATTATTTTTATTATTATTATTATTATTATTATTATTATTATTATTATTATTTATTATTATTTCAATAATCAAGTTCCATGAGCTAAAATACAAACACATCCAAATTAGCTTTTTCAATTCTTAAGAAACACACACATATATATATATATATATATATATATATATATATATATATATATATATATATATATATATATATATATTCCTTAAAAGGATTTTCGTTTGAATTAAAATTAGGTCAAACGGAGTCAGTGTAATAACTTTCTAACAATTCTTTTCTTTTTCAAATCTGTTAATTTTTAAGTAAAAAATGAAAAGATTTTCTTATGAATTTCTGTTATCTCTCTCTCTCTCTCTCTCTCTCTCTCTCTCTCTCTCTCTCTCTCTCTCTCTCTCTCTCTCTCTCTCTCTCTCTCTCTCTCTCTCTCTCTCTCTCTTTTTTTTTTTTTATATTATTTTTATATTATATATATATATATATATATA
>SEYY01022068.1:55000-57500 GCA_009176605.1 Armadillidium nasatum | reverse complement strand
ATTATTATTATTATCATTATTATTATTATTATTATTATTTTCATTATTATTATTATCATTATTAATATTATTATTATTACTATTAATTTAGCATTTATTAAAGAAGAGGTTTACAAATAATTTATATTAATAAATACTATTCTAAAAAAAAATTTAAAGATGAATCACATGTTTAAATAATGTTTTGAGCCTTGTAATTTGATATCCAACAAGGAATGAATTTTAAAAACATTAAAATGCAACTCATGCATTTTTAGGGGGGCGGGGGATATCTGGTCGAATTTTACACTGTGACGATTTTTTAATGTTTTTTTTCTGGTTTTACTTAGTTTTTAACTGCTTTCAATTGAAAATTTTGGTTTCTTTAAATATTCAAAGGAGAGAGGGGGGGGGGGTTTCAGCCTCTCGTAAACGCACTTTACTTTGCTGCTATAAAGATATTTGAAAAAGTTTCATAAAATATATTGTAAAAATATATTGCTTAGGAAATACCTGTTTTTTTATTTGTCGAATTCTTTCGTTTGGTTGTTATAAATATATTTTTATGTAATATATTAATTTGAAAAATTATAATAATATATTAATATTTTTTTCAAGATTATATATTATATTAAATTCCATTTCCATTTTATAAAAAAGAAGACTCTATAGCTCTTGGATGCACGTTTTGGATTTGTCAAATGCTTTTCCTTAGTTGTTATAAACATATGTTTTTGATATATAAATTTGAAAAGTTAAGAAATAAATAGTTTATGCAAGATTATTTTTCTAATACCAAATGAGAAGTTAGACTTGGTTCTGAGCTATGATTTTTACATTTTGTTATGTATGTAAATATTAGTACCAACACTACAGCTAATTTATTTTACATTTTGTGGAAAAAGATAGAACCAAGATTCTGTCGACAGCTAATTTTTAATTTTACATTTTGTTATGTGTGAAAATGAAAAGACCAAGAATCTATTGACAAGTAATTTATATTTACATTTTATATTTATGTGTAAAACGACATAACCAATGTTCTATCGACAGCTAATTTAATTTTACCGTCAATTAATTTTACGTTATATTAAGGGTGAAAAGGACATAACCAAGATTTAGTCGACTGTTAGTTTAATTTTAACCCACAGATATTACTATGATAATTCATGCCAGAAATGAAAATGCCAAAGGCTTTTAAATAAGATTCTGAAATATCCAAGGTGGATCTTTTTAAATTATTTTCGATTAAAATTTGATAAACTTTTGACATTTGCCGATATTATTAAATCACTGTCGAAAATTGTTCGCTCACTGCATTGTAAGTTTTTTTTGCTGAAGGTTGACCTTCCTTGTTCTTTATTTAGAATAATATTTTTCTTTCATTTATGGAAAAAAAAAAAAAATTTTTTTTTTTAAATTAAAGATTTGAGTTGAGGGTTGGGGGTGCGATGATCCACACTTTGTTTTATAAAAATTAATTGTTCTGCACTTCTCTTAAAATAATATTTTCATACTTTATTGTTTAAAAATATCTGTTCTACACTTCTCTTAAAACAAATTTTTCATAGTTTATTCTTTAAAAATATTTATTCTTCATTTTGTTCTCTAAAAACTATGTTTTCATACTTTGTTCTCTAAAACGTATTGTCAGGGATTTTGTCCTCTTAAAAACTAATTGCTCGACATTTTGTTCTCTAAAAACTATTTTCTTTTATACTTTGTTCACTAAAATTTATCCGTTAAAATCTAACAGTTCAATCATTGTTCTCTAAAATAATTGTTCTTAAGTCAACTATCAGGTGACATCCTTTACCACTCTGAGCACCTCTTCTCTTGTAACAAATACTATATGCAATTATCAAACACTTATTCTTATATATTCACCTCTTTAATAAGTAACTATTATCAGAAAAATATAAAATGAATTTAAGAAAGAAAGAAAAATAACAAAATATGATCTATGTTTAAGGGCTAGATTGTGAAAAAGTTTAATTACTTGAAAAATTTAAAATTTAAAAAAGTTATTAAAATGCACAATTCAAAGCAGTATTATTGTTTGCTATGAAGAATAATTATAATTAGAATACGACCATCAATGATTTATTTATAAAATCCCATATTGTTACACTGAATACATGTTATTATAGCTGTAATAATTCTAAACTCTATTATTATTAGTAGTATTATTATTATTATTATTATTATTATTATTATTATTATTATTATTATATCTTGATACATTTAAATAAAATATATTTCTGCTTTGTTTGTCTGTCAGTATTTGTTGCCACTGAAACAGTTATTGCTACTTTTTAATGCTTATTATTACTCTTATTATTATTATTATTATTATTATTATTATTATTATTATTATTATTATTATTATTATTATTAATGTTGTTATTTTTTACAATGTCATTTGCACAACTTTTCAATTTGTTTATTTCTCAACTAGAAAAAAACAAAAATAGTTTCTCCAATTATTTGTAAGAAGGAAGATGTCTGTTGAATGGCTTCA
>SEYY01022068.1:15000-20000 GCA_009176605.1 Armadillidium nasatum | reverse complement strand
CCGTGGAAGAATACTCCTCTAGCAAGTGTCAATTGATCGAACTCAGTACATCTGCCTGAATACACTACTGTATTTAGCTATATATATATATATATATATATATATATATATATATATATATATATATATATATATATATATATATATATATATATATATATATATATATATATATATATATATATATATATATATATATATATATATATATATATATATATATATATATATATATATATATATATATATATATATATATATATATATATATATATATATATATATATATATATATATATATATATATATATATATATATATATATATATATATATATATATATATATATACCGTAAAGTGGGGCAATTTGGTACACATGGGTCAATTCAGAACAAGTGGCAAAAAATTACAATTACAGTACAAAATACGTTTTTAAAAGTGTAATATAATAAGGTTTTATGTCTTATGTATTAATTTTTAATGAAACTTTTAATTAAATCAAATTCAAAAGTAATATAAAATTGAGTAAATTTTGAATCGAATGCTAAACTTTATGCAGGTCACAAAATTTGTCAGAATTAATTCCGTTCATGATATTTTAATAAGAAAAGATTAATAACCTCAATGGAATCAGTGGAATCATTCAACAAGAAACATATGTTTTGTGGGACAAATTTTAAAATGGGGCAATTCGGTCCAGGTATTAAAATATTTTTGGTACAATTCGGTTAAAGTTGATATATATACATAAATTAGTTTTTTTTTCCCCCCTATTTTATTATATATTCGCACACACGCGCTTTCGATTTCAAAGTATTTAAGTTTAACGAGAAACAATGTTCGTTATTATAGATACAATTTATAATAGTAATGACGTCAGTCGGGTCGATAATCTCCAAAAAAAAGATTTCAAAGTATGCTAGATTTGAATCTTTTCTTATATCAAGAAAGTATCGATATAGTAAAGAATGAAATCGAATAATTTATTTTTGTTTTGTTTTTGAGAGTGGACCTCACCAACGAGGGTATATGCCGTCCCTCCAAGTAGACAAAATACTGACCTTCAGACTATAACGAGTTCAGAGCAAGTGAAACACATGCAATGAGAGCTCGAGATGCTCCCTAAATCGAATAAATGTTTTGCATAGGTTTCTACTTTTCGATTTCAAATAATCGAGGATATGCGGTAGTGACGTCAGACGTCATCCCATAACGTTTCTACATATCCTGACTTTTTATGTCATTACAAGCATTAAATTTTCATTACATTTTTCCTATTTGTACTTTGATACCAAAGACTAAAAATTTTTATTATTCATAAATTCCGAAGCAATAGAACATAATTATAAGATTTTAATTAAAGTAATTTTTTTGTAAATAATATTTTAATATTTTACTTTGAAAATATTAACTAGAACATCATTAATGAAAGAAAACACTTTTATGATAATTTTAAGATATACGAAAATTGGTTTGGACCGAACTGCCCCACCCTCAAACATCGTGGGGTAATTCGGTCCACATTACTTATGGGCTTATAACATTTCTCACCTACTATATAGACATTTATAATTATATTAATATATGAAAACATGTAAAAATATATATTATTATAAATATAATAATATTATATATATTATATATATATATATATATATATATATATATATATATATATATATATATATATATATATATATATATAATATATATATATATATATATATATATATATATATATATATATATATATATATATATATATATTATATATATATATATATATATATATATATATATATATATATATATATATATATATATATATATATATATATATATATATATATATATATATATATATATATATATATATATATATATAACCAATAAAAGACAGAGAAAGACAAGCAAACACAACAGAATCTATAAAAACAAGGATTGAAAGAATAAGAAAAAGATGAACGAGAATGGCGACAAGGGAGCAGAAAAGAAGTAGAGACAACAGAAATATCGAGGGTGACATTAGCATATTCGATAAATCATTGGAAGCAATCTTCCTGTAGGCAGTGCCTTTGGAACTACAAAAAAAAAAAAAAAAAAAAAAATAATAATATCTATTTATGATAAGTTATTAAGTGGATATTTGGCCAATTGTGCAATCATTATTTATAGGTCTGACATTATGGAAACCTATTTCAAATATTCATCTGTATCACATGAATAAAGGCAATAATACTAAGCCAGTTCATATATATTATATATATATATATATATATATATATATATATTATATATATATATATATATATATATATATATATATATATATATTATTTATATATTTTTTTTTTAAAAAAATATATAATTATATATATTATATATATATTATATATATATATATATATATATATTATATATATATATATATATATATATATATGTGTGTGTGTGTGTGTGTGTGTGTGTGTGTGTGTGTGTGTATGCGTGTGCTTATGAGCCTACGTTTGTTGTGTGTGTGAGTGTGCAAGTGTATAGATATACGTGTGTATAAATAATATTGTTATTTATGTATTTCTTTATATCTACCCTAATTTAAGTAATTACAACTTGCATTGTTCATTTGAATAAGAAACGACCCAGCGGCAAAATAAACAAATGGCCGTGTGGTGGTCTTTAAGTAACTGACATCTGATCTTTCTCAGGTCCCTTTTAATTGGTGAAGGTAAAAAATAAATAGAAGAAAAAAAGGTTTTTTTTCCTCTCTGCCTCAAAAATTTAAAATCTTTTAATTATTTTACTCAACACAAAATTCCAGAAAATTATAGCGTTTTAGGACGTCCATTACTCAACTTCCTCTCTTCTGGGTATTTTTGTTGTTCCATCTTTCTTGGTAAGTTCAAACATTCTTTCTTTGTGTGTATGTGTATGTGTGTGTGTCTCTCTCTCTCTCTCTCTTTCTCTCTCTTCTCTCTCTATCTCTCTCTCTCTCTCTCTCTCTCTCTCTCTCTCTCTCTCTCTCTCTCTCTCTCTCTCTCTTCTCTCTCTCTCTCTCTCTCTCTCTCTCTCTCTCTCTCTCTCTCTCTCTCAACATAATTTGGATATCATATTTTTAATGTTGTACTTCGTAACAGTAAATAATAATTAATCAAAGGTCTTAATATTACATAGAGATAGCATTGAAAAAGAAACTATTGTTTTCAATTTTTTATTATTATTTTTTTTTTTTAATTTTTTATTATTTTATTTTTCCTTCAATTTAGAGCTAAAGAAATTATTTTTATTTTCCTCAAGGGAAAGGATTTTGGGACAACAATATTTGTTATTGTTCTTTGTCATGTATGAGATTAAAAAAAAAAAGAAACAAGAACAAAACAAAACGAAAAAAAAAAAAAAAACATTTAATGTGCTGCAAAATTTATCCTCTTTTCTTAATTAAATTGAAATAAAAATTTCATAATACATACGAAAAAAAAGTTATTTTTTTTAAATTATTAATTATAATTTATTATTATAAGTTCAACATAATTGATCCCGTAAGAATTAATTATTTTTAAGTAGTTTTTATTAAGTAATTTTTATTAGTTATGTTGATACGCAGTTATTAGATTTTCGGCATCCAGATATAGCGATACAATATTACCATGCCCTTAACATAATAGTTTTTTTTTGTTTTGTTTCTGAGAGCGGACCTCACCAACGAGGGTATATGCCGTCCCTTCCAGGCAGACAAAATACTGCCCTTCAGGCCACCACCAGTTCAGAGCAAGCAAACCGCTTGCTCCGAGAGCTGGAGGCGCTCTCAACATAATAGTGGATGTAGTTATTCCATATACGATGTGGATTTCTGTTAAGTTGGATTTTAATATGAGGTTACCATATTTTAGAGGAGCATATAGTTACCATTACTCATCCTGGAAAAGTTTATTCAACCACATCTAGTTTTTAAATGCTGAGGCAATTTCGCAAAATTCAAGCACATTTTACAATGATATGAAGTTGTTAGATTGAACATTAAGTTGCTAGATAGCAAAACGAGACTGATAACTGAGGTTGCTAACTCTGAGCATGAAATTTCTAGGTTAAAAATTAGGTTTCTAACTAGTAGCGGTTGTTAATGCGAAACAAAGGCCGATATAGGCATACACGAGGTTGCTAAATACAAGTTGCTAGATTTGAACATGAAATTTCTAGATACAACATGAGTTGCTAACCGAAAACAGGAAGCATTTAGATGTAAAAATAAGGTTTCTAACTAGAAAGAAGTTGCTAAATACGAAGGAGAGGTCGATAAATGCCAACAGGAGGTTGCCTAAATAATAACAAAATTCAGCTAAATACAAGATTGCATTTTTATTGCTCTTTAATTTAAATCCTGCCAAAATCGCTACCTAATTTAAAGTTATATTCATTATATCCAAAAAGCTTATTATATTTCGACAAATAAACCTTCATTAAAAATATAACGAATTTTATTTGGCGTTTAGATCGAAGATGTTGTATTTATATGGTATGCAATTGAAGTGGGTGTCAGATGTTATGCATCCCCTGATGAGAAAACTAAAATTAATGAATTTTTAAGTGGATTATATTTGCGTCTGACAAACAGACAGACTGTGATACAAAAATAGAAGTTTTGCAAGTTAGTTTTAATATTGAATTTAAGATTTACTCAAATCACACGTTTTTTTTAATTTAAATTCATTTAAATTATTTCGTAATCTTATATATATTATATATATATATATATATATATATATATATATATATATATATATATATATATATATATATATATATATATATATATATATATATATATATATATATATATATATATATATATATATATATATATATATATATATATATATATATATATATATATATATATATATATATATATATATATATATATATATATATATATATATATATATATATATATTATAAATATATAAATATATTTTTAAATATTTTAAAATTTAATTTTTATTTAT
>SEYY01022068.1:0-10000 GCA_009176605.1 Armadillidium nasatum | reverse complement strand
TAATATTTTTTTCTCATCACTCTCAAGTAATTTCCTATTAAAAAATTTTTACTTATATATATATATATATATATATATATATATATATATATATATATATATATATATATATATATATATATATATATATATATATATATATATATATATATATATATATATATATATATATATATATATATATATATGTTTGTGTATGTGTTTATAAATGAAATGAACTATTGGACTACGATTATATTTAGCTGGATCCGTTTCAACTGTTGGTATCTAGACTAATGATGATTCTTGACAGAAAAAGGAAAACAGAGATACTTTATATCTAGTTACGTTTTCTAGACAAGCTAGCTTATTGCATTTGACAAGGAGATAAATGTTAGACAGTATAGTCATTCCCTTATCACACATAATGTTTCATAGTTCTTAAGTTTAGCTATCAGGTTGCCAGTTTATTTTTGCAATTTATTTTAGAAATAGTTATTTCAAGTTATCCAAAGACATAGTAGGAATTAACTCAGAGTTAATAAAAGAAGACTCATTCATTGTTAATAAAAGGTTGATTGACCTTTCACGACTAAATTTTATGATAGAAAAAATCTTAAATGTTTGTTCTTTCTTACCTTAAAGTACTTAAGGAAATCACATCCAAGATTATAAGATTAATTATATGATAAGAAAGTGATTTAGGAAGAGAAGGGTAATTTAATTTTTAAAGGCTAAATGAAGAAATAATTAAATAAAAAGGTAGTGGGTATTTACTATCTTTTCTCACGCAGAAGGAACTCTTCATTTGAAACCCATAAATCTAACGCCTGCTTCGAAACTGTGAAATTTAAATTTTTGTCTTGTACTGACATTTCAAAGACGCTTTTCACCTACCTCACAATGATGTATTATTTAGCCATGTGATTGTATATATACATATACACCATTATATACATAAATAATTTATACACGCATGCATATATTCATGTATATTACATTTTATTCACTTCAGTTCAGAGACACCTAATCAAGAAAGAATTTTAGGATGCTCGCACACGAAGTGGCTTTACCTTTGTGACCTCTTGACATTTTTGCTGCAAATTGACCTTTGATTTGTTCTGTAGAAGGCTTCACCTTTGCGGACATGCATAAACACCGTTCAGGGACGTCTGGGTGACAAATAAATGCGAGGCATTCAGTAAATGTGTGAATTTATGGGATATAATTTGGGTATTCATATTCTGGCACAATTAAATGCTTGTACACACTCATCGAATTGATTTAATATAATATTTGTTTTTATTCAAATTAAAATCAGGAAAATTTAATTTTTCAATTTATAATTTTTTTATTCAGTCGTGATAATAATAAATATATTTTTATTAATAAAATTGAGAAGGAACATGAATCTGGTCTGTTTTATGATTATAAAACTTCTTTATAATAAAAGGTTAATTTACTTATTTATTATTAACATATATAACATGACTTTTGACAGAGAAGTTTAGTCTTAGTGATCCTGGAAAATTTAATCTTTTTTCTATTAAATTTATTTAAGGATTAATTTTCTTCAATTGAATTCTATTAATAGATAATTTTTCTATTAAATTAGCTTAATATTAACCTTTTTTCCTATTGAATTTATTTAAGAATTAATCTTTTTCCACTGAATTCACTTAAAAATTAACCTTTTCAAACAACTTTGTTTAAGAATTAATCTATTTCTATTAAATTCACTTAAGAATTAACATTTTATTCCTTGAATTCGACAAAGAAAATAATCTTTTTTTTTTAAATTGTCTTTAGTAAGGTAAAATTTTTTACTCCATTTACCTTCCAATTATTACAGAAAGAATTTTATTTTCCATTATCTTTCCATTACTCTCCAAACCTACTTAATTAAAAGGTAAAACTCTCCTCTCCTATTATTCCTTCTCCTCTACTCTCATCCACTCTTCTGTCTTCTCCTCTCTCTTATTTTCACACTCTCCGTTGGAAAAAGGAAGGTTCTTCTAGACACTTCAAACTCTCCAAAATAAAGGAAAATGTTTTCTCTTGTCATTGAAGTACTTCGAAATTAAGGAAAGCTCTTCATGTTAAGATCTCCCTCTTTCCCCCCACCTCCCTTTAAAACTCCCTTGATACCAACAAAAACGCTGTAAATTCCTTGTATTAACTGTCAAATTTTTTTTAAATAAATGAAACATTTTAAACAGTAATTTCGTATATAAAAAAAAACTTTATAAATGAAAGGCATAATGGATGAGTCCGTGAAACTACATTACGCTCTCTACATTTCTGTTTACTCTATATAAATGCATGGCACACGAACATTTGTCTAACCCGACAAGTGAGTGGTGGAAATTATTCATATATATATATATATATATATATATATATATATATATATATATATATATATATATATATATATATATATATATATATATATATATATATATATATATATATATATATATATATATATATATATATATATATATATATATATATATATATATATATATATATATATATATATATATATATATATATATATATATATATATATATATATATATATATATATATATATATATATATATATATATATATATATATATATATATATAATGTATAAATAATAGCTATGGAATATAGACCACGATCAAATTTCTAAACTGCATACTATAGAGCCTTCTAACCAATATACCAGATGCATTATTATTATTTATTTCCTAATAAAAAATAACTGAAAAAATTTGTTGTGACATTTTTGCCACTAGTCCCAACGATTCGTTAGGACAATATGTAGGTTACAAAAGACCCATTTTTTTAATTTTTTCTAGAGTGTGAATTTATAGGAGTTATTTATGATATCTTTCATATATCTCTTTAAGGAAGGAATTACAATAAAAATTTGGGCAATCCCAAACTTTGTTACTTGAAATTATTTTATCAAGTAAGTGTGAAAATTGAAATTTTCAATGGTTGAGAAATTTGATATATATATATATATATATATATATATATATATATATATATATATATATATATATATATATATATATATATATATATATATATATATATATATATATATATATATATATATATATATATATATATATATATATATATATATATATATATATATATATATATATATATATATATATATATATATATATATATATATATATATATATATATATATATATATATATATATATATATATATATATATATATATATATATATATATATATATATATATATATATATATATATATATATATGAAGACAAGGTGGTCCTAAAACCACAAAGTTAATTCCCTAGTTACTCTAAATATGCACTTCTGTAAATTTAAAATTATTATTAATTAAAATATTAAAAATTTTTTTGTATGTAAATTAAAATTATTATTATTAAAATTATTAAAATTTAAAATTTCAAACTTATTCAGATGAAAAATTCTTTCTTTGCATTTGAGGTTCTCAATCATATATATATTTATATGTGTAGGGACTGCAATACACGTAACGTTCGCCAGACTAGTTTGCTGATACAAATGAGGGTCTCAGAGCACTTGGTTGTGTCAAATAGATCTAGAGTATACTATTCTAGATACTATACTAGATCTAGATTATGCTATTCTATGTATTATACCAGATCTAGAGTATACTATTCTAAAGATACTATACTAGATCTAGAGTATACTATTTTAGATATTAAAATAGATCTACAGTATACTATTCTATAGACTATACTAAATCCACAGTATACTATTCTAGATGCTATACTAGATCTGCAGAAAACTATTCTAGATACTATACTAGATCTACAATATACTATTCTAGATATTAAACAAGATTTAGATACAATACTAGATCTACAGAATATCCTTCTAGATACTATACTAGATCTACAATATACTAATCTAGTTACTATATTAGATCTAGAGTAAACTATTCTAGATACTATACTAGATCCACATTATACTATTCTAGATACTATACTAGATCTACAGTATACTATTCTAGATACTATACTAGATCTACAGTATACTATTCTAGATACTATACTAGATCTACAGTATACTATTCTAGATACTATACTAGATCTACAGTATACTATCGTACCATTCTAGACTATACTATTTGCATCTCCAGAGCTCTTATCTATCTGTGATTTTGCTTTATGCTTCAACCACCGTAAAAAGAAAAGGAAAAAATAGAATAAAATAAAAATTAAATAAATAAATAAAATAAAAAAAATAAATAAAAATTAATAAAAAAAATGGCATTATCGTTTAGACTTCAACAAGCAACTCCCTTGACAGAAGAATTCTGGAAAGCCTTTTCATCTTCACCTTTAGAATTATTATTATTATTATTATTATTATTATTATTATTATTATTATTATTATTATTATTATTATTATTATTATTATTATTATTATTCTTATTATTATTATTATTATTAATTGCTATTATAATTATATTTTTATTATTATTATTATTATTATTATTATTATTATTATTATTATTATATTATTATTATTATTATTAAACTATTATTAATATTATTATTTTCATTATTATTATTATAATTATTATTAGTATTATTTATAATTGTTATTATAATTATATATTTTTAATCATTATTATTATTATTATTATTATTATTATTATTATTATTAGTATTATTATTATTATTATTATATATTCATTAGACTAACAATTTTTTTAATTTTTTCTAGTATCCGCTTGCCCAGTGAAAATATATTAAATATCTAATATTCTCATCTAAATTATTAACACATATTTGAAGTTATCAATATATTATATAGATAAAAAACCCATCTAAATATGGGTTTCAAAGAGCGAAGACCGACAAACTTTAGGCAAGCCAAAAAGAAAAAGTGTTTGTTTGTAGCGTTGAAACGATCATATATTATTATTATTATTATTATTATTATTATTATTATTATTATTATTATTATTATTATTATTACTATTACTACTACTACTACTATTATTATTATGCATAATAATAAGCTCTCTATGAATGCTATTATTTTTTTATGTAGCTATAACAATTTTTGTTGTCCATGTTATTATTATATTAAAATTTATTATTATTATTATTATTATTATTATTATTATTATTATTATTATTATTATTATTATTATTATTATTATTATTATTATTATTATTATTATTATTATTATTTTTTTATTATTATTATTATTATTATTATTACCATTATAAGTACTATTATTATTTTAATTATTATTGTTATCATTATTAATATTATTAATTATTATTATTATTATTATTATTATTATTATTATTATTATTATTATTATTATTTATTATTATAATATAATTATTATATATTGATTGATAATATATAATTGATTAATATATTGATATATTGATTGACTGCTGTCGGAATCAGTCGCATTGGGAAACAGCTGGGAAAGAAGAAAAGAGAAGAGCCAGAGAAGGGATTGAGAGTGTTGTAAGATTTTCGAGGAATTATTAGAAGAGGAAAGAAGATGGACCTGAAGAATTAACGCCAGATATTGTTTTAGCAGAAGATAACTAAAATTTTTGAATATTTTAAAATATATTGATTTTTTTTTTTATTAAATCAGAATTAGAAATTAAATTTAGATTAAATAATGAAACAAAATTAATTTTAAACGGACTATAGAGGAGGAGCAACAAAATTTTAAATAACAGTTCTTTTCAACAAGTAAACATTTTAAAAAGACATATTAAAGGGAGTGTGAAATTATATTTATACATATATATATAACATCTGGTTGTTAAAAAGGATTGGGATTTCGTCGCAGTCAGGATAATTGAAGAATTATTCTTCGCATGGTTTTAAAGGCTGGGAACCTTTTTAACCAGGATTTTCGTCCCATGTACGGTTGCAGGAACATTATGTTTCTTTAGCCGACGCCATCCTGCATCTTGTGGGATACGGTATATTGAATAAAAAAAAAATAATAATAATTATTATTTTTATTATTATTATTATTATTATTTTATTATTATTATTATTATTATTATTATTATTATTATTATTATTATTATTATTATTTTTATTATTATTATCTATCAGTTTACTCTCGCGCAATGAATACACATCTGAGTAAAAATCCTAAAACGCTAATTCAAGGTATGACGACTGTAGGTGTTTGTGGATTTAAAGAGAATTAAGAAGGGTTAGAATAAGTTAGAGAAATATCTTCACAAGAACTCTAAAGAGGAAGGGATGAGATGCAGGAGGTAGGAATGTATGAGGATTGACAAAAATAGAGAGATTTGATTTCTGAGACATCTGACAAGTGTGTGCGCTTACATTGATTTGGTGATAAAGGCGAGAAAAGTTAGGAATATACTATATATATATATTATATATATATATATATATATATATATATATATATATATATATATATATATATATATATATATATATATATATATATATATATATATATATATATATATTAAATGTTCATTTTCATTTAATATACATTAAAATAAATTTCTTTATTTTATATCAAAATTATATCCCATAATTTATTTCTTTAATATTTTTAGAACGTGGTTTCTATAAAACTCTTAAATCTCTCTAAACATGACGTCACCATCTCAATACCTTCTACATTTTTAAAAATGCTTTTATCACCGTTTCCAAATAAACACGCTATCGCATTCTCAGCTCACTTGCGTTTTGAAAACTGCTGAGGAGAGGTAAGAGAATTGTGGTCTATTTTATAATTAAACGTTTTAAAATTTTATTTCATATTAGGTTGTTTCAATCCTTATTACTTTTTATTATTATAATCATTATTATTTTCATTATTATCCACTGATGTTTTGTTGGTGTTCTTTTTTTTATCAATTTATTAGAAAAAATAAACATACACACGGTGTAGGAGTTAGGACCTGGTAATATAATTTTATTTTCTTTACTACTTCAATATGATTTTATTCTATTATTATTTTTATTATTATTATTTTAATTATTTTATTATTATTTAATGGTGTTTTATATATTTATTAAAGTTGGTATATCATATATCTTTTTATCAATTTACTATAGAGTAAGAATGTACACGTGTTTTAGGTCCTAGCACTAAAATTTTTCCCTGCTGTAGCTATAAGCAAATTTCTGGTAGAGTTTAAAACAAATTTTATTATAATTATTATTAGTGTTACTTTAGAAAAAAACTCTTTAAACAGAATTTAATCTCTAATTTAGAAATTTATTCGTTGGTATTTTATCATCTTTTTCGGGAGATAAAAACTATTTTAAATATTACCGTATCTAGTTGGTTTCAACATTTTCGCTCAAATATAGGATTTACCTTAGTTCAATTTTGAAATCATTTTAATAATTTTATTTATATTTCTAGGAGTCTGATATTATTATTTATTTTAATCTCTGTTTTGAAAACAAAGGCAAAAGTTCCATCATTTTAATTATCATTATTTATTATAATCTAGGTTGTGAAAGCAAAGAAAAACTTTTTCCATCATTATAATTATTACAATTCTTATTAGGATGTTATCTCTCTCTCTCTCTCTCTCTCTCTCTCTCACCGTAATCTCTATTGAGAAGGTTATCGATATTATATTAATTATTATTTTTATTTTATTATCATTTGTAGTAGCAATTTCTTACTTATATTATCACTATTATGGATTTTTCATTTTTCGTACAGTTAGGATTTTACACATTTATCACTGGGAAAATTATTATAACTTAATTTCTTTGTTATTTATAAATATGGGGATTTTATTTTATCTTATTATTATTATTATTATTATTATTATTATTATTATTATTATTATTATTTTATTATAATTCTATCATTTTTTAATTAATATTTTATATATTTCATTTATATTACGGTTCCGGGTATTAATTTTATCATTTCAACTTTATAATTAATGGTTCTATAACTAATATTTTAGCGTTCAATTTATTTTTCTCTCATTATTTTGAGTATATTTATTATTTACTTTTCTCCATTTTATTTTAATCATGATGCTGTTTTTATATTTATTCAAAATAACGATAGTGTAAATTTTAAAATTATTAGGGAAATTTTACTTTGATGTCACAATTGATTATTTGTCTTTTTTTTTCATATACTTTGCAAGGGTTTTAATTTTTTACTATGCTTTAATTTATCATTAATATTAAGTTCCCATTCAATTTAATTTAGTTAAAGGAAACATTTGGTTTGTTATAAGTTCAACTCCATTCCATATTTAGCACAGTACTGCATTTATATTTATTTAATTGATATTGTTAATGATGAATTGGGTAGCTCTTTTAATTTTTATCTATATCATGGCTGTTTTAAATTATAATATTTCAATCTTGGTTATTATTATTATGTATGAATATTTAAAATAATTTACATCCATTTTATTTCTGGCTAGGGTGAAAATTTCATTTTTCATTAATGAATTTAATATTACTGGTGTTAAAAATTTTATTTGGTAATTTATTTTACATATATTTAATGACTATATTTCATGTTAACTATTTTGACTTTTTTTCATTTTCAATATTATTTAAAATATTTTCAATTTTGTCATATAACTCATTTTATATATTATGCTAATAATTGTTTAAAATTTTTTAGGTTTCAAGTTGAGGGTTGAAAATAAAAATTTATATGCAGATTGATGTTTTATGCATTAACCACAAAAAAAGAAGTGTAAAAGAGTGGCGACATTTGTCAACACATGAACCTGGAATCACCATCTCAAAACTCTCAAATATATAAGAAACCTCTACCTCAGCTGTACGTAAGTCACCATTTTAGTTATTTACTTTTATATATCACAACTCCAAAGCAAGTTCACATACCCAAGAAAGCATCTTCAGCAACTGTATATTCAGCAGCTTCAACATAACGGCATCATCGCCAAGAAGAGTTTGCACTCAAGTTTAGCGTCCTCAAAAGAATGAGTTTGCACGCAGTTTTATGAGTCCTCAAGAAAAAAATCAAGAGTTTGCACTCAAGTTTAGCGTCCTCAAAAGAATGAGTTTGCACGCAGTTTTATGAGTCCTCAAAAAAATCAAGAGTTTGCACTCAATTTTCAAGCGTCCTCAAAAGAAGAGCTTGCACGCAGTTTTATGAGTCCTAAAGAAAAAAATCAAGAGTTTGCACTCAATTTTCAAGCGTCCTCAAAAGAAGAGCTTGCACGCAGTTTTATGAGTCCTAAAGAAAAAAATCAAGAGTTTGCACTCAAGTATAAAGCGTCCTCAAAAGAAGAGTTTGCACGCAGATTTAAAAGCAGCAAGAAACCTGAACGAATCACAGCGTTCCACAGGCGAAGGAATCAAAGCCTTCAAGAAAACAAAGAAATCAAAACATCAAGAAAGTAGAACAAATCACAGCGTTCCACAGGCGAAGGAATCAAAGCATCAAAAAAAAAAAAGGGAACGAATCACAGCGTTCCACCGGCTAAGGAATCAAAGACTTCAAGAAAACAATAATTCACACCACCCACTAGCAAAGGGCATAAATATAAGCAGCAGAAGATTACTCAACAACAAAGACAACAGTAACAACAGAATCTATCTCAGAAGAAAATCCAATCAAGATAGCAATAACAATTTCAACAAGTATTGCAGCATATTTCACAACCACAAAAAGATGAAAAATAGATATATATGTCCCAAAAAGAACTATTAATTCGGAAATTCGTTATAATAACTACTCTAATATAATTTACTAATATTTTTTTTTCCAGAGAAAGAGTAAAACTTTTCAGTCAAACAAAATAACTATTACATATTGTATGAAATAAACTGAATAATTTATTTTTTTTCCAGAGAAAGACATGTGCATGAAATAATTTAATAAATTATTTAGATATCACAATTTTAGATAGCGATATTTTAGATTAGTAATTTTTTTTAAACTTTTCACATTTTTATTTTCATGTTTTAATGTTTATTTTTAATTT
>SEYY01022067.1:15000-20000 GCA_009176605.1 Armadillidium nasatum | reverse complement strand
GAAAGAAGAAAAGGAACGTGTTCTATCAACTTTTATTTTGGAGTTAAGGGAGTTGAACAATTTTTCATAGTCCGTAGAGTTAGGAGAAAAGTAGGCAGAACAAATAAACTTAGTTGTTGAGTTGCAATATAAACCATAAAGTAGAAAATTCATAAGACTCCAAATTAGAGACAAGAGAACAGACAACGTCGTTGCACAAATAGGCGCAACATCCGCTTTTAGCTGAAAATTGAGGATAGAGACAGTAGAAGGAAACAGAGTTGGGTTTGCTGTCAGAGCACTCAAACACCTGAGCTTCAGTTAAGAACAAGATATGAGGTTTAGAAGAAGGGAGGTGGTGCTCGACAAAATGGAAATTAGACAAGAGACTGAGAATATTGCAGAAATTAATGAAAAAAGAAGACTGTGCACCAGGGCAAGCTGGCAGAAAGGTCTTGTTGTCACCAACACCATTACCGGAGATCTCCAACTCATGAGTGGTGATGGAGAAAGGGGTGGATATGCTATATTAATATATATAATATATATATATATATATATATATATATATATATATATATATATATATATATATATATTATATATATATATATATATATATATATAAGCGAAGGTGAGGGTGAGGAGAGAATTGACGGAATTGTTTAACGTGGGAGTAGGACTGAGGAAGGGGTGTGTTATGTCACCGTGGTTGTTCAATTTGTTAATGAATGGTATTGTTAGGCGGATGGAGAGGGATAAGAAGGACGATAGGTTGAGAAGTGGAGAGGGTGAATGTGAGATAAATGTCTTGTTGTTTGCTGATGATGCTGTGTTAGTTGCGGAATCTTGGAAAAAGTTGAGAATGTTGGTGAAAGAGTTTGTGAGGGAATATGAGTCTGAGTTATTGAGGGTAAACCCAACAAAGGGTAAAGTGATGAGGATTGGGTACAGGAATGATACAGTAAGAGGGGAGGAATGGGAGAGTGTCGAGGTAGGGGGAGAGAAATTGGAGGAGGAACAAGAATTTAAATATTTGGGAATGCTGGTGGAGGGAAAAAGGGAGATATAAGGGGAAATAAAGAACCGAGAGATGGAGGGAATGAAAGTGATATGGAGGTTGAGGGAGATATGGGAGATGAAGAGAAAACCGAAGGAAATAAGAGTAAGAATGTTTGAGGGTATGTGCCTACCATCTCTAATGTATGGGTGTGAAACATGATGATGAATGCTCAGATTAGGAAAAGATTACTAATTTTTGAGATGAAAGGATTGAGGGCTATGAGGGTTCGGGAGGGTAGAGAGAATCAGAAACGAAAGAATAAGGGAGATGTGTGGGTAGAGGAGGAGAATAGTGGGTAGAGCGGAAGAGGGTGTATTAAAGTGGTTTGTGCTTATGTGTAGAATGGATGAGGATAGAATAGTGGGTAGAGTGATGAGATCTGAGGTAGAGGGAGGAAAGGGGAGGGGAAGGTCAAGGTGGAGGTGGATGGATGGGATGAGAGAGATTTTGGAGGGGTGAGGTTTGAATGTAGGCGAGAATAGGAAAGTTTCGGAGGACAGAGTGAAATAGAGGAAGGGAGATAGAGTGTGGATGTGTGTGTGTGAGCGAACTGTGATGAGCACAATCCCACGAGAGTAGGAAAGGTGAATTATAATATATATATATATATATAATATATATATATATATATATATATATATATATATATATATATATATATATATATATATATATATATATATATATATATATATATATATATATATATTGCGATATAAATATATAATTTAAATAATAAATTATTTTCATTATAAGAATTGGCTACGAAGCGATTGAGATGAGTCCCATTTTATCTCATTTGGGAATTTCATATCAATTTTCTTCTTCTTCTTCTTCTTCTTCTTCTTCTTCTTCTTCTTCTTCTTCTTCTTCTTCATCGTCTTTGTAAAACCTTAATCCTGATGATCCTCAGACAAGTTCTTGAGGCCTCGATGTCTGATAATTAAATCATAAGCAATTGCCATAGCGATATATGATAACTAAATCATAAGGAATTGCCATAGATAACTGAAGTTAAAGTAGAAGGAGAATTCCCTTCCAAACTATCTTCTTTATCTTCCATAACCATCATCTCAAAATATATTAATATATTTTACTTATTAAATAGTTATTTAAAAGAGATTTTCTAAAAACTTTGGCGAATTTAGCTTTGAACTTTTTTGATAGATTAGAACATAAATTTTTTTAAAATTTATTATTAACTTTTCGATTACCTCGTGAAACCCCCCTAATTAAATTCGTAGACTGAGGTATATATATATATATATATATATATATATATATATATATATATTATATATATATATATATATATATAATATATATATATATAATATATATATATATATATATATATATATATGTATATATATATATATATATATATATATATATATATATATATATATATAATATATATATATATATATATATATATATATATATATATATATATATATATATATATATATATATATATAGCAAGAGATAATCAGGCTATGTAAGATGATTCCAACTATTTATAATTACCAATTATCTATTCTGTATATAGTTAATTATGATTCTGCAAAAAAAATAAATAAAAAAAAAAAAAAAATAAAAAAAAACGAAAACAAACAAACAACCACGACTGAAAATGAATAAAAAAAGTATTTTATTTTTTATATATTTATTGAAAAATGTGCAAAAAGTATATATATATATTATATATATATATATATATATATATATATATATATATATATATATATATATATATATATAATATATATATATATATATATATATATATATATATATATATATATATATATATATATATATATATATATATATATATATATATATATATATATATATATATATATATATATTATATATATATATATATATATATATATATATATATATATATATATATATATATATATATATATATATATATATATATATATATATATATATATATATATATATATATATATATATATATATATATATATATATATATATATATATATATATATATATATATATATATATATATATTTATATAATAATAATTTTCATTAATTTAAGAAAGTTACATTAAAAAATAATAATAAAAAGTTATTATAATTTTTTTTAATTTAAATAGAAAGGTTTTGTAATATAATAAATATTATTAAACTGATTATTATCATTATAATTAAAATTATTATTATAGTTATTACAATTATTATCCTTATGATTACAATTATAAATATCATTAGAATTATAATTATCAAAAATATAATTGTCAAAATATTATAATTATCAATATCATCATTATCATCGTCCTCATTATTATCACCATCATCATCATCATTATCATCATCATCATTATCATAATTATCGTCATCATCAATATCATCATCATTATCATTAGCATCATCATCATTATCATTATCATCATCATTATCATCATATTTATCATCATCATCATTATCATCATCATTATCATCATCATCATCATCACTGTCATCATCACTATAATTATCATTATTATCATCCTCATCATTATTATCAGCATCATTATCATTTTCATCATTACAATCGTTATCATCATCATCATCATCTTCATTATTATTATCATTATCCTTATCATCATCCTCATCATTATCATTATCATCATTCTTATCATCATTACCATCATTATCATCATCATCATTATCTATCTCATAGTCATTATCTATATCATTACCATTATCTATTTCTTTATCATTTTCATCATATCTATTATCATCATTATCATTATAAATTGTCGTTATATATATATATATATATATATATATATATATATATATATATATATATATATATATATATATATATATATATATATATATATATATATATATATACCATGATCATAATTATTTTTTTATTTCATTATCAATATCATAATCATTGTCATTATCTCTTTTTATCATCATTATCTTCTTCATAATCAACTTCCTTATCATTATATATAATTCTATATCATCTTCATTTTCGTATTCATCATCATTACTATATTATTATCTATATCATTATCAATATCAGTAACAATGTCTAAATCATCATTATTACCATTTCAAATACCATCATTATACCTCTTCTTCTAATTAATGGAATATATATATATATATATATATATATATATATATATATATATATATATATATATATATATATATATATATATATATATATATATATATATATATATATATATATATATATATATATATTTCACTCTCTTTGAGAATTATTTTTACCGAATCTTTTCCTAACGAGGAGTAAAGGTACCTTAAATATTTAATTAATAATGTCCATTGTTATTACAGGTTTAAATTTTTTTAAATTTATTTATAGCAGTTTTTTTTTTTTTTTAAACAGTGAATATCCGTCTGCCATGGCTCAAACGGTAGAGTGATTGACTCACGTGCTTGAGCGCGCCGGTTCGATTCTTCTTGGAAATCCTAGGTATATACTACCTAGAAAAGTTCCATTCCTAAATAGGGCAATGCCCGTAAGATGTGAATATATATATATATATATATATATATATATAATATATATATATATATATATATATATATATATAATATATATATATATATATATATATATATATATATATATATATATATATATATATATATATATATTCTTCAGCGTAATTTTTAAATGAAGAAAATTTTATTTACCTCTGCCGTGGCATAGCGGCGAAGAGGTACGATTTCTCATGTACATGGAAGCTATTAATAGATTCCCCCCTCCTCCCCCACCCCTCGAATAGGGCAATGACCTTGAGAAACCTTGTGAGATTAAAAGGATTACCACCGAATGCTAACCTGACTTATAGTTCCCCCCTTTAAAAAAAAAAATGATTAATGAAGGGGAACATTGTGTTCATTTTGTGGAAAAGACTCCCATTAGTATTAACCTAATTTGG
>SEYY01022067.1:5000-10000 GCA_009176605.1 Armadillidium nasatum | reverse complement strand
TTATATTATTTTATTCATTTTTGAAATTTTTATTTTTATTATTATTATTACGTTATTATTATTATTATATTTAATATTATCATTATTTTTATTACTATTATTATTATTATTTATTATTATTAATATTTTTATTAGCACTATTATTATTTACTAATATTTTTTATTATTATTATTAGTATATTATTATTATTATTATTAGTGGTAGTTGTAGTAGTTTACGAAATTAGCATTTGAAATGGAAAGTTCTATTATATTAATAATCTTTACACACATATATATATATATATATATATATATATATATATATATATATATATATATATATATATATATATATATATATATATATATATATATATATATATATATATATATATATATATTAAAAGAACTAATATAATTATCGGAGTGTGCTAGAATGTTCTTTACTATTAAAGCCTGTATTGATTCATGTGTATTTGTGTGTTTGTATATGTATGTGTAACTTTGAGTTTGTGTATGTGTAATTAATGGAAATGATTCATCACTGGAACGCCCTGCAGTTAATTGGCCCAAATGCTCTCCAAAAGTCTTTTAAAATCTCAAAATGACAAAAAAAAAATAAAAATAAAAAAAAAAATAATAAAAAAAAAATTCTCTCTTCAAGAGATTTTCCATTTTGGAATTTTTTTTAAAAAAAAAATAAAAATAAATATAAAAAGTAAATAAATAAATGAAAAATAAAAATGAAGATAAATAAAGGCAAAAATAAAAATAAAAATAGCTATAGTATGTAAAAGCAAATAAAAATAAAATTAGCAATTATATATATATATATATATATATATATATATATATATATATATATATATATATATATATATATATATATATATATATATATATATATATATATATATATATATATATATATATATATATATATATATATATATATATATATATATATATATATATATATATATATATATATATATATATATATATATATATATATATATATATATATATATATATATATATATATATATATATGAATGTTTTTAACAACTTTCTTTGTTTTATCAAATTAGATTACAATTTAGGTAGAAGTTGGAGAGAAAATAATTAATTGTTAAATAATAATAATAATAATAATATATAATAATAATAATAATAATAATAAAAAAATAATAACAATCACAATAATAATAATAATAATAATAATAATAATAATAATAAATAATAATAATAATAATACTTAAATAATAATAACGTTAATAATAATAATAATAATAATAATAATAATAATAATAATAATAATAATAATAATAATAATAATAATAATAATAATAATTATAATAATAATAACGTTAATAATAATAATAATAATAATAATAATAATAATAATAATAATAATAATAATAATAATAATAATAATAATAATAATAATAAAGCTAATAATAATATTAGTAATTATTAATAATAATAATATTAAAAATAATTTTTAAAGTAATTAAAATATGAATTAAATAATAAAAACACTAATAATAATAATATTATTAACTTAACATCATTATTATAATAATAATATAATAATAATAATAATAATAATAATAATAATAAAAATAATAATATTAATTATTATAAATATTATTATTATTATTATTATTATTATTATTATTATTATTATTATTATTATTATTATTATTATTATCATTAAAATTTATTATTATAATTTTTAATATTTTCCACATTATTTTAGCTTCATAAAATTTTCTGATTTGCTTCTAGGAATTAAGAAAAGTAAATAAAAAATAATAATAATTAATCATATTAATAAAAATAATAAAAGCAAAATAAATTTAAAAAACTATAATACGTAGTAAAATAAAAACTTTACATATATATATATATATATATATATATATATATATATATATATATATATATATATATATATATATATATATATATATATATATATATATATATATATATATATATATATATATATATATATATATATATATATATATATATATATATATATATATATATATATATATATATATATATATATATATATATATATATATATATATATATATATATATATATATATATATATATATATATATATATATATATATATATATATATATATATATATATATATATATATATATATATATATATATATATATATATATATATATATATATATATATATATATATATATATATATATATATATATATATATATATATATATATATATATATATATATATATATATATATATATATATATATATATATATATATATATATATATAATATATATATATATATATTGTGCATGTAAGTAAAGTGTATAATGGATTTTAAAATATAAGATGGTAGGATTTGTTGGGATATTATTCCAAAGAATTTGACATCGTGTCTTTCGCATTAATTGAAATTTAAAAATTTTATTCATATAGGAAAATTACAATTTATATTATTTTTAATAATATAATAATAATAATAATAATAATAATAATAATAATAATAATAATAATAATAATAATAATAATAATAATAATAATAATAATAATAAACAATATATATATATATAATATATATATATATATATATATATATATATATATATATATATATATATATATATATATATATATATATATATATATATATATATATTGTATTACATAATTTTATATAATTCAATGTTTATTATTTAGTAAACAACCAAAAATTTAAAATATGTAAAGAAATTTTATATAGTTATAAAGTTATTTTTCCTAATATCTGAATGATAATAATAATAATAATAATAATAATAATAATAATAATAATAATAATAATAATAATAATAATAATAATGATAATAATAATAATAAGAATAAAATAATAAATAATAAGATAATAATAATAAAAAATAAAAACAAAGTAATAATAATAAATATTAATAATTATAATAGTAATAATAGTAATGTAATAATAATAGTAGTAGCAGTAATAATAATAATAATAATAATAATAATAATAATAATAATAATAATAATAATAATAATAATAATAATAATAATAATAATAATAATAATAATTTTCAAGATGCTTTGGAGTAACAATTAATGTGACCAAAGGTGACGTCATAAAACAGAACATCCATTATATCACCTAGACAACATGAACAATGATATATATATTTATAATTTATTTATTTATTTTTATTTTAAATTTTAATTTTTATATTTAATTTTAATTTTAAAAAAAAAATTTGTTTTATAATTCCATAAATAGAAAGAGAGAGAAAAAAAGATTCCTTTAAACAAAGATTTTTTCCTTCAATATCAAATGTAGTCTAAAATTTTTAGAGATTTTAATAGAAATATTTATTTTTATTAATGGAATTTTTAGAAGTAAATTTTTCGTAAGATTGCTTGATATGTTTCTTGAAAATTGAAATTATTGTTTGCTCTCTGTGTTACCCTGTGTGACGGTGTGTAGGTTTGCCGGTGTGTAGGTATATCGGTGTGCAGATTCCCCGGTGTTTTGGTGTTGGTGTGTCTAAGTATCTTTACGAGTATGTCTGTATGTCCTTGTGTCTGTAACTCTGTGTGCTTGTACATCAGTACGCTGGTGTGCTACTGTAAGTATGTCGGTGTACCGGTGTGCAGGTAACCGGTGTGTTAGTGTTGGTGTGTCTAAGTATCTTTACGAGTATGTTTGTATGTCCTTGTGTCTGTGACCCTGTGTGCTTGTGCATCAGTTCGCTGGTGTGTCAGTGTGCAGGTGTGTGGGTGTACTGTCATTGTGTCTCAAGTTGAAGGAGCTGTAAATCAACAGAGTAGGAGTCAAAAACAGATAGAATTTAACAGAGCTTAGAAGAAAAGGATTAGTGTAGGATAAAAGTAGTTAAAATGAGTTCGAAGATCGAAAGGAAGTTCAGAATTCTCACAAAATTGAAGTGGAGATACTTCTTTTTTAGATACATTTAACAATGAAGATCAGGTAATGATAATATTCCTTCAAAAGTGAAGAAAGATGATACAAATCTTCACGTATAGATAAAATGTATGTAAGCAGATCAATTAGAAGGCAAAAAATAAAAATAGAATAAAGTAAAAAAAAATAAAATAAAATAAAATAAAATAAAATAGTGTAAAATAAACAAAAAATGAAAATGATAATCATTAATAAACAAATTGAACAGAAGAGTGAAATTTTATTAAATGAACACCACCATTAGTGATGTTATAAATTAATATTTGAAAACAAGATTTTCAATGGTGTGAAGGTGTTCCAAGCATGACAAGAGAGAAGAAAGTTTTCCGCATTATTATTATTATTATTATTATTATTATTATTATTATTATTATTATTATTATTATTATTATTATTATTATTATTATTATTATTATTATTATTATTATTATTATCATTATTATTATTATTATTATATTATTATTATTATTATTATTATTATTATTATTATTATTATTATTATTATTATATTATTATTATTATTATTATTATTATCATTATTATTATTATTATTATTATTATTATTATTATTATTATTATTATTATTATTATTATTATTATTATTATCATATTATTATTATTATTATTATTATTATTATTATTATTAAAACAAATATATTTAAAAGAAATTTTTAAAATCTAAAAAATATTATTACAAATCACATTTAAATACTGTTAAAATGTTTTTTTAATTATTATTCTTATTTTATTTATTTATAATACATATATATACACAATATTATTTCAAAATATTTACTTTGAGTATCATAATTTCACACACACACATACACACAAATACACAAATAGAATTCCACATAATTTATTATAATAAAAATGTCACATAGATGAAGTATTGGTAAGTAAAAATAGAATAGTGGTGGGCGGCTACGCGATATATATATATATATAATATATATATATATATATATATATATATATATATATATATATATATATATATATATATAT
>SEYY01022066.1:27500-30794 GCA_009176605.1 Armadillidium nasatum | reverse complement strand
TTTAACAAATTTACATGAGTAAATTTCAAATAATAGCTTTAGTTATATGTTCCCGTTGTGCAGTATGTGTACTTAAAACTTATTATGTTATGTAAATTCATTTAAATAATAATTAAAGTACTGTAATTCATTCCCTAAGCTTGTTCCATTTCAATTTTAATCGTATGCAAAAAAAATTAAATTATTCATTTAAAAGTAAGGGACCTCTTGAGGGAATTAAAACCTTCTACCCACAGGGAGAAGCAGATATTTCTTAAAATAACACTATATAAATGTAATAAAGGGTACAGGAAAGAGAGAGAGAGAGAGAGAGAGAGAGAGAGAGAGAGAGAGAGAGAGAGAGAGAGAGAGAGAGAGAGAGAGAGAGAGAGAGAGAGAGAGAGAGTTAAAGTCGGAAAGTCAAAAAGGTGGAAATAGAAAAACAGATGAGGACCTGAGTGAAAAGAGAGAAGGGAGAGAAAGGGAAAGTAAGAGAGAGAGAGAGAGAGAGAGAGAGAGAGAGAGAGAGAGAGAGAGAGAGAGAGAGAGAGAGAGAGAGAGAGAGAGAGAGAGAGAGAGAGAGAGAGAAAGTTCCACAGTAAAATAAGAAGTTTTCAGTTTGCTCAGTAATGAATATTACGGAGTGAATTCGCTCTAAGAAAAACATCCCAATAAATAACCCGTTTTTAAAGCCATTCCTCTAATCTAAAATCTTCATCTACACATAAAACTTTAAAGATCATTATCTTATTACTCTAAATCAAAGGCTTTTTTTATTATAACTTTTTATAATCTTATTTTTTGTTATCGTTCTTGTGTTATCGTGATATTTATCGTAAAAGTAGAAATAATAAACTTGTCCGAGGAAAGAAAAAATTTAGATTTTTTTTTTTGCAAAGTATTTAATTGGGATACTAAAATAGTTTTATAGTTATAGTTATTTTCATAGTATCCTATTAAAGAGAAATAATAATAATATTAACAATCAGAAAAAGAGTAAAAATAAAAATAATAATAAAAATAATAATAATAATAATAATAATAATAATAATAATAATAATAATAATAATAATAATAATATAAAAATAAAAAATTAATATAATATATATATATATATATATATATATATATATATATATATATATATATATATATATATTATATATATATATATATATATATATATATATATATATATATATATATATATATATATATATATATATATATATATATATATATATATAATATATATATTATATATATATATAAATTAAAAAAAAAAAAAAAAAAAAAAAAAAAAAGGATATTACATTTAATAAAACAAGAAAAGTTTTTCATTCAGGCCTGACATTAAAAAAAACAACAATTTACAAATAGATTGTGAAGAAAATTAGGTCGTTGATAAAAATAAAAATAAAAACATAAATATATTAAAAACATTAAAATGACCATAAAGCTTTATAAATACAAAAGTAAATATTAAGTTACTCAATTAAGGCTTTTGATATATTTAGAAACACTTGAATTATTCAATAACAATAAATTGATGAAGTATTTCTGTAGACTATTGAAGTTATAAACATTTTTAATGAAGAAAGACTCCAGCATCTTCCTCCTATTCATATCAGTGGTCGGAGACATCATAGTAATATTAGAAACTTCAATTCTTTGTTCCGATTCAATTCCGTGTTTGTGCAAGGAAGAAATTTTTTCGCACATTGTCAAAGCATTTTCTTCTTTTCAGGTCATTCGTTTTACTAAAATAAACAGAAACAATCTTTAAATGGAACATTATAAACACCTTGATTGTTAACCTTTTATTTTTCATTAAGCTTAATATTACATTAAGATTTTTTTGGTATTGTTGATATTAACATAAAATCCTTAGTTAAGTTTTCTTTAATATTTTATATCTAACCGGCACCTTCAGAAATAGCTTATAAATGATTGCCAATATGGCTTTGGTGATATTCTTTAGCTTCTCTCTGACCCTTGGTCATCCGCTCTTCGACATCAATGAATCTTTTGCAGTCGATCTGGGCATATCGGAAGCCATCGATAGAGACTGGCACAAAGTTTTGATTTTTGAGCTTCTTTCTTTCGATGTCTATCATTCTCTCTGTTACTTTCTGGTTGTTCTATGGCAGTTGTTGTACACGGCCAATGCTCATCCTTTAAATCTATTAATAGTGGTGTTCCTCAAGGATCTGTCTTGTGCCTACACTTTTCCTGTTTTTCATTAATGACCTGCTCTCTATTACTTCATCTCCAATCCACATATATAAATAACCTCTCCCAACAGCAGTCATTTGTCGCTAGAACGGTGACATTGGAGCATCTGACCTCTGATCTTTCTCGTATTTCAAATTGTCGCAGAGAAAACATGGTCGTTTTTAATGCCTCAAAAACTCAGTTTTCCATCTCTCTATTCGACACAACCGCTTCTTCACATCTATGAAATCTTCTTCGAAAACGCACAACTCAAATCTTCATCCCTCCTTAATATTTTCGGTGCTTCTTTTTCTCGTGATCTTTCTTGGAAGGATCACATTACTTCTCTTCCTAAACAAACTTCTAAGAATTTGGGTGTTCTGAGGCGAATTCAAAATTACTTCACTTCACCCTGTCCAATCTGTCAAACTCTGTAACAGAAGTCTTAACTGCTATGCTCAATCTTACATATACTCTGCTGGTAAAGTCTGGAACACACTCCCTCTATCTGTTTTCCCAACTTCCTTTGACTTGCAAAATTTCAAACCCTGTGTATCTGGATATGTCGGCCTTTAACGACCAAGTTCAGTTATTTCAAAATCTGGTGGAAATTGATAGCCCTCTGTCCTTTGCCCACCATAATAATATATATATATATATAATATATATATATATATATATATATATATATATATATATATTATATATATATATATATATATATATATATAATATATATATAAAAAAAAAAAAAAAAAAAAAAAAAAAAAAAAAAAATTTTTTTAATTTTTTATTCAAGAAAAAAGTGTTAAATGACGTAATATTTTTAAAATCTTTCTGTTTTATTTACAGAAAGATTATTTAAGTAATAGATGAACTCAGTAACGCTTGATAAATTTTTAAGTGGAACTCGTTATTACTTTTAATTTATACTCGTATATATACATAAAAAAAAGACAATTAAAAACCATTTTTTTAATACTGCAAAGTGAAAAAATTATAAAATATTAATCCGAGATTATATTTTGTAACGGTTTTGTTTCAGAGTTAAATATATATATATATATATATATATATATATATATATATAATATATATTAT
>SEYY01022065.1:0-20000 GCA_009176605.1 Armadillidium nasatum | reverse complement strand
AAGAGAGTAATGAAGGGTGGAGTCATCAGCATATGAGTGGATAAGAGATGAAGTAATAGAGAGAAGGTCATTGATAAAAAGCAGAAAAAGTGTTGGGGATAGGACAGATCCTTGAGGAACACCACTATTAATAGATTTATAGGATGAACGGTGGCCGTCAACAACAGCTGCTATAGAACGACCAGAAAGGAAATCAAAGAGAAGATCACAGAGAGAAGGATAGATTCCGAAAGAGGGAAGTTTGGAAATCAACGATTTGTGCCAGACTCTATCAAAAGCCTTCGATATGTCTAGCGCCACAGCAAAAGATTCACCGAAATGCCGAAGAGCGGAGGACCAAGAGTCAGAGAGAAGGGAAAGAAGATCACCAGTAGAGCATTTCTTAAAAAAGCCATACTGGCGATCAGAGATAAGATTACAAGAATTGAGATGTTTCCAAATCTTCCTGTTAAGGATAGATTCGAAAACTTTAGAAAGAACGGAGGTTAAAGAAATTGGACGGTAGTTAAAGGGTTGTGAGGGGTCCCCCTTCTTCGGCACATTCTGAATGAGCTCACGTTTCCAGCAAGTAGTGAAGGTAGAAGTAGAAATACATAGTCAAAATAGTTTACCAAGGCAAGGTGCAAGCTCGGAAGCGCAAGTTTTGAAAACCACAGGAGGGATACCATCAGGACCGTACGCTTTCTTAGTGTTCAGCTCAGAGAGAGCAGAAGTGACATCTTTAGAAGAAATTACAATTTTAGGCATAAATGAGTTGGAGGTGTTTGAAGGAGTAGGAACAGCTCCGGAATCGTCTAAGGTTGAATTTATGGCAAAAGTTTGAGCAAAGAGTTCAGCTTTAGAGGAAGGAAAAACGGCAGTTGAACCGTCAGAAGATACTAGAGGAGGAAAAGAAGAAGAAGCAAAGTTAGAGTTGACATTTTTTTGCAAAATGCCAGAAAGGGCGAGAGGAAGAGGAGCCAGAAAGATTATTGCATTTGCGAAGGAGAAAAAATTTTTTGGTATCTCGAAGAATAGATTTTGCACGACTCCGGGATGAAATATAAGTTGCGTGAGTTTCTGAAGCTTGAAGACGACGGTAATCCCTGAAGGCAGCATCCCTGCGGCGGATAGCACGAAAACAAGCAGAGTTAAACCAAGGTTTGTTAGGTTTAGTGGAAGGGAAAGAATATGGAATGTACGCCTCCATGTCAGAGAGAATCACCTCTGGTATTCGCTCTGCACATTCTGAGGGACCCCTACCACGGAAACAGTAATTATTCCATGGAAAATGAGAGAAGTACGACCGCAAGTCAGAAAAGTTAGTGGGAATGAAATGCCAGAAACATCTCCCTGCCGAAGGTGGGGGCCGTTCTTGCGGAAGACTTGAAGAGACAGGACAAGATACGGAGATAAGAAGATGATCGGATAAACCCAGAGAAGGGAAGAGTTTAACAGCATAAGGAGAAGGATTAGAAGTTAGAAAAAGGTCTAGAATGTTGCGTTCATCACCAAGACGGTCAGGGATACGGGTAGGGATTTGCACCAACTGCTCAGGGTTGTTCTGGATAGAAAATTGGAAGGCAAGTTCACCAGCTGGATCTTGAGAACTAGATGAAAGCCATTAGCGGTGGTGAACATTGAAATCACCTTAAATGATGATTTCGGAGAAAGGAGAAGAAGAAAGAATGTGCTCTATTTTGGATTTAAGATAGTCGTAGAATTTTGGATAGTCTGTAGAGTTAGGAGATAAGTAGACATAACAAATGAATTTAGTTGTAGAGTTGCAAGAAAATTTAAGCCATAAAGTAGAGAATTCAGAAGACTCCAAATTAGAGACACGAGAACAGACAATATCATTGCGCACATATGTGCAACATCCGTCTTTGGCTGAAAATTGAGGATAGAGACAGTAGGAGGAAACAGAGTAGGGTTTGTTGTCAGAGCACTGAGACACCTGAGTTTCAGTTAAGAACAAGAGATGGGGTCTAGAAGAAGAGAGGTGGTGTTCAACAAAGTGGAGATTAGAAGAAAGACAGCGAATGTTGCAGAAATTAATGAAAAACGAAGACCGGGCACCAGGGCAAGTCGGCATAAAGGTCTTGGTGGCGCCAACCCTATCACCGGAGGCCACCAACTCCCAAGTGGTGATGGGGGAAGGAGTGGATGAGGGGCTTATTTGGAATCCGCCCCTCTTGGATTCTCCGAGGCAGATTTTTTTTTTGCCATTTTGATTAATTTAATAGGTAATGTAAGTGTAAGCGTTTGTAAATTTGTAGGACACATGTGAAGAAGTAGGAAAGGTTGGGAGCAAAGGCACTCCAAGAGTGAGTCAAGGGTACACTAGAGACCCTCTGAGAAGATAAAACGCGAAAAGGAACGAACCAAAGGGCAACGGGTGAAACGGAATGGTCTAGCTCATCCTATCACCCTGTGTGTTAAGCCCAGTGGGGGGTACTTGCATCGCTTTCGTATGGCGTATACATATATATATATATATATATATATATATATATATATATATATATATTATATATATATATATATATATTATATATATATATATATATATATATTATATATATTTGGAAGATAATCATAAACTTGAGTAAATTCTTTTTTTTCTTTGAAGCTTCGATATTCTCTTTTTTTTACGCTCACTTATGGGAGAGAGAGAGAGAGAGAGAGAGAGAGAGAGAGAGAGAGAGAGAGGAGAGAGAGAGAGAGAGAGAGAGAGAGAGAGAGAGAGAGAGAGCTTCTAAAGGAATAAAGGAAAATGTTTTATTTTTGCAATCGTAAATATGGATATTAATTTTCAGAAAGAAAATGAACTGAATAGTGATAATCTATTGCTCCATTGAATAATAATAATAATAATAATAATAATAATAATAATAATAATAATAATAATAATAATAATAATAATAATAATAATAATAATAATAATAATAATAATAATAAAATAATAATAATAATAATAATAATAATAATAATAATAATAATAATAATAATAATAATAATAATAATAATAATAATATAATAATAATAATAATTAATAATAATAATAATAATAATAATAATAATAATAATAATAATAATAATAATAATAATCTTTCTTTATATTTCCAGTTACAGAAGTTGTACAGACAAAATTCCTATCATTATGTGTATTAATACAAAACTGAAATGGAATTCTTGATATACAAATTCATCCTTTGAGCACAGCAAGAAAAAGCAAAATTTGCCAGTCATTATTATAACTAAGAAACAAACATTCTATACTTATTTTTTTCCCTAAATTCATAATTTTAACCTAAAATATTTCCTTAAAGAATCATAATGAAAATAATATAATGTATTGACTAACAATAATAACATTAAAATATCTGGGAGCTAATAGTTATTACAATAATGAAGATAGCAAACAAAAAGAATAAGAAAAAGAATAACAGAAATAATGATGTTACTGCTATTACTACTACTAATACTACTATTAATAATAATAATGACAATAATAATAATAATAATAATAATAATAATAATAATAATAATAATAATAATAATAATAATAATAATAATATTAATAATGATTGCAGCAGTTTTGACAAAGTTGAAAATAAGTGTGGTGAGTTTGGTTAATGGGTACCTTCTTTAGTATTTTGAAGCAAGTGATCTTGGACATGTTTAAGAAATGTGGGAAGTGTTGTTGATTCTTGTATGTTTTTTGGAAGTTCATTCCATTGTTCGATGCCTTTGTAAGATATAACTCTACGAGGTCTGGTTGGAGTGTACTTTGTTTTGTTTTTTTGATTCAGAGAAAGTCTTTTAGCCTCTACTCATGTTACAACATTTCCTAAAACGTTGTTTACTTTTGTGCTTAGTTTATCTATATTACGGTCTGATACTAAAACGTCGGTGTCGTCAGAGTATTGAGAGTGTAGAAAATTAGGACAATTTTGAAGTCGTTTGTATATATATATAATAGAATAGTGGACCCAAAAATAGATCTCTGATGCACTCCTTGAAAAATTGGAGCGAGGGACGATAATACAACTCCTAATTTCACGTACTGTGCTCTACAAGATAAATATGAACTGAACCAAATTAAAGGAATTTTTCGTAATGCCGAGCCTCTGTAATTTCTGTAGGAGTAGGTTATAAGGGACAGCATCGAATGCTTTCGGAAAATTTAATAGCAGTAATTCGCAAATTTGTTTGTATATATTTTTCGTAAGAAGAACTAGCGAGAATTGCGATTTTTTTTACCAATTGTATGAAGGATAGAGATGGGGAGAAAGTTATTGGGAACTGATTTATCAAAGGTATTAGGAACTGGGGTAACTCTTGCTATTTTCAGTTCTTCTGGAAAATGGCTAAGTTCAAGTGAAGAATTGTAGAGAGTCGCTGATACTGGTGAGATTTCATTTTCGCAGTATTTATAGATTCAGTTTGGAATACTGTTAAAATTTGAGCTTTTGTTTTCTAAGTTATTTATTCCATAGGCTTGACATGCTTGTAAAAAAGAATTTTCGACCTTTGTGCATTTCTAGGTAGTAACTAAAAGAAACACTTTTTTGGGAATTTCTGCTACCACTTTAGCTCTTATTTTTGCAAAATATGAATTTAATTCAATTAAAATATGTTGCTAATCCGTCACTATTTCGTCTTTAGTTTTTATTTCTGAAATTATAACTTCGTCCTTTGGTGACAATTTAAGATGTTATTTATCAATGCCCATGTTGATAGGGTATCGTTTTGTGTTTGTTAAAATTTATTTTCAAAATACGCAGCTTTAGATTTTAAAATTAGCTTTTTCAATAATGAAGAGTACAGTATGTGGTGAGAATTTTCATTGATATGATTCCTCTCTTAACATCTTAACACATTTATACCATTTGTGCTTTTGCCTAATTGAATTTAGCAAAGCCTTAGTTAATTAACTATTTGTTCATAATTTTTTTTTCTGGAGTAGTTTTATGTTTTGTTGGGAAATGTTTGTCGCAAACAGTCGCAAAGATTGAATATCTGAATTTTTCATCTACTGATACATTGTCACAGTGTACAAATTAAAAATCTGTTATCTTTTTCTTGTTTAGAAATCTATGTTTTCGGTCATCTAATATAAGTCTAAAAACAATTTTTTCCCGATCTTTTGATGTAGGTGTTGTTTCTAGCATTAGCACACAGGTGTAGTGGTCAGAAATATTTGCGTTCAATGTATAGGACTTTGTGGAATCTTGTTTGTTTGACTATATATGGTCGATTATTGTAAAGATTTGATTTACATTTGGCCTTGTGATGCTTGTTTTGAAATTTACAAAACCATTTAATGTCATGGTGTGCATTACTAAATTTTTACAATAAGAGGTAGTGTCTCTGCTGAATACGTCTATGATAAAGTCCCCAGCTATTTATGAGATTTCTTTTTTCAGTGTATTACAACAGATTTCGTCGACTGTCTTTATAATTTTTTTTCCTTGTGGTTTTCGATATACGACTAACAAGTTAACTTTCCTGAGTCCTCCCTTGAAGGTCACTGCGAATGTCTGTATGTCGGGATGAGTATCTGAAATTGATACTTTTGCTTTAAGATCCTCTTAAATATATACATTGATATTTCATCTCTCTTTTGTCTGGCGGCAAGCACTAAACAGGTCATATCCAGCAAAATCAAGCAGGTAAAACTTTCAGGTATGCTTTTGCAAGCACTATACTAGAGAAGCCAAAACTGAAACTGGAAAGGTTTGTTAATTCCTTATGGTATTTCGGAAAACTCTTGATGCTTAGGCATATTAATTTAAAACCCTTTAGAGTTTTTATATAGATTGTTTAATTTACTGGGTAGGAGAAGAGGACATGTTTTAATGTTTGGTCTATCAGATGGATTGTCAATGTTGCAGATAGTGTCAATGTAGCCGATAGACATTGTGTGCCTTGGAGATTACAAAATGTTGCATGTTAGATTTATAAATCAACTTTTTAAGTTAAAATATATAAAATATTAAATATTTGCTAGTCGTGGTAATGTGGGTAATGAGGGTAATGAAAATTTTGTAGATCGAGTTATAGAAGTTATATTTAGAATTCAGATTTGCATAATGAGAGGTGTGAATCGAGTTCAATCACAAAAGTGTGCAGTGTAGCGTCGATTGCAACTAGTATTGTATAGTTCGTGGTTGAAATGTTCGATTTGTAATTTGAAAGCGAGAAATAATATAGAGAGTACAGATGATAGTACATAGGGAAGAGTGGGAGAAAAGACATATAAAAAGAAAATTTGTGGAAAAAAAAGAGACAGAGTGTGAGAAGAGCAAACATAGAGAGGTAATCAAGAGAGGGAGGAAGAGAAAGAGGAGAAGAAATATTAAAAGAGGAGGATAGAGGAAAACGGAAGAGAGAGAGAGCCGAGAAAGAGAGAAAAAGAAGAATAGGTACTAGGAAAGAGAGCGAAAAAATGAATGAGAGAGTGAGAGAAAGATAATGAGGGAATGAGAGAAAGAGTCGAAATGAGAGAGAGATATAGAGAGAGAAATGAAAAGAGAGAACGAAAAATTGATAATGAAGGGAATAGTAAAAGAAAAAAGAATAAGAGAGAAAGGGAGAAAAAAAGGAAAAGAGAGAGAGAGAGAGAGAGAGAGAGAGAGAGAGAGAGAGAGAGAGGAAGGAAATAGAAAAAAGAGAGAGAGAGAGAGGAAGGAATATAGAAAAAAAGAGAGAGAAAGAGGAGATAATATTAGAGGTAAATGGAAAGATAGAGGGAGAGAGATAAAGAGAAAAGGAGAAGAAAAAGAGAGAAGGGAAAATACAAATAAGGAAAGAAAACATGAGAGAGAAAGAAATTAAAGAGAAAGAGAGAGAAAAAGAGGAACGAAGGAGAGAGAGAGAAAAATACAAAGAAATAAAGAGAATGAGACAGTAAAAGATAAAGTATATAGATATATATATATATATATATATATATATATATATATATATATATATATATATATATATATATATATATATATATATATATATATATATATATATATATATATATATATATATATATATATATATATATATATATATATATATATATATATATATATATATATATATATATATATATATATATATATATATATATATATATATATATATATATATATATATATATATATATATATATAAATATATATATATGAATTAAGATTATATATGGATAATCTCAAAAAATTAATGTCCTATGTATTCTTTATTAAGATGGCTAGATTCAAAACGAACATGATAAATGGGAAACCCCATGTTTCTAGCAAAATAATGATTATAATCCAATAAAGCACAATATATATTATAGCACAGGATGGCGCACTTTTAAGATCGTCAATGTTAATTAATTGTGATCAATAAATTTGTTATTAATTTATATATTTATTCAACTCGCTACAACAGACATGCTGTCGCAGCTTTTCATGACGCAGAACTCACTCGTTCTCTCAATTCCCGCTTTTCAAAAACATATTATTCCACCAGAGGGCCTCGCCTTTCATTAGTTGGTTTAACTGCATGCCCTTTATAAAGCATCATTGTTTCAACTATTTTAATTGTTATCTTATATCAAAGCCATAATCATTTAACTAGAAACCAGCAACATCAAGAGTTATAACAAAGATTTAACTTCATATTGAGTAATTTATAAAATAATACGTATTATAATTATGGAAGAGAATACCGACGCACAGTACAGAATCTGTTCGGCACAAGAGGGGTCAGGAATTTTGTCAACTCCGTTATATATATATATATATATATATATATATATATATATATATATATATATATATATATATATATATATATATATATATATATATATATATATATATATATATATATATATATATATATATATATATATATATATATATATATATATATATATATATATATATATATATATATATATATATATATATATATATATATATATATATATACATGGACAGACTTTACATTAGCGGCCATGCATAACTCAAAAAGTATTAATCTTACATTAAAAATGATTATATTTTTGAAATCCTTATGAAATTTTAGGTAAGAAAAATTGGGAAATAAAAAAAAAATTCTTATAATAAACTTTATTACATAAATAAATTTTACCTCTTTCTAAGCCTCGCAAGAATCGTACGCCTGGCAATGTCATTTTTTTTTTAATTTTTAGAAATTGGAAAACATGGGAAATACCCCAAATCGTCTTCAGTAACAGTAGTCTACAGTATCATCATCACTTACGGGTCGGGGGTACGGGGGGCAGATCCCCCCGTAGACAAATGTTCGGTTTTTTTTTACATGTTTTACTTTTTAATTATGAACTTATCGTACATTTTTGTAAATTTTTTTTTTTTTTTATATATATAGTTTTCTTACTGCAAATTACCCAAGGAATTCAAAAATATAGCCCTTTTTAATGTACGATTAGTAGTTTTTGAGTTATGCATGGCCGCTAATGTAAAGTCTGACCTATATATATATATATATATATATATATATAATATATATATATATATATATATATATATATATATATATATATATATATATATATATATATATATATATATATATATATATAATATATATATATATATATGGAGAGAAAAAGAGGAAGAAAAGAAGAAAAAAGAGAAAAGCAGAGAGAAGTACAGAAAAAGAGAAAGCTAGAGAAAGAAAAAGAGAAGGAGGGGAGAGTGATTGAAACACGCAGAAAAGGAGGCGGAGAGAGAGAGATAGAGAAAAAGAAAAAGAAAAATTAAAGAGAGGAAGAGAGACGGAGAGAGTGATAGAGAAAGAGTGGGAGAGAGAATGAGATAGAAAAAAAGGAGAGAAAGAGGTAAAAGTAGAACAAGGGAGAGAGTGAAGGAAAGAGAAGAAGAGTGAAAGGAAAAATAGAAGGAAAGGAAAAAAAGGGAAACAAAGGGAGAGAAGGAAAAGAGAGAAAGATAAGTAGAGAAAGAAAGGAGAGAAAAGGTCGTAAAGAAAGAGGAAGAGAGAAGGAAGGAGGGAGAGAAAGAGAGAGGAGAAAAGAGAGAAAGAGAAGGAAATGAGGAAAGAGAAGAAAGAGAGACGCAGATAGGGAGAAAGAGGTGAAAACGAGGGAATAAAGATCGAATTAATGGGAGGGAGAGAGAGAGACAGAGAGAGACAGAGACAGAAAAAGAGAGATGGAGAACGAGTTCGAGGGTAAAATAACAAGAACCCAAAGGGGACCTTGTGTTTTTGAGTTTAGTAATTTGATACCCCTTCAACCTTTCAAAGGGTAATAAAGGAATTTGTTAAAGAGAGATAGGCCTATTTAAAACAAGTGAAAGAATTTAAAGAATGAATCAAATTAAAATAAAATAAAAATAACATAACGTTTCTACAAAAAATAACTTTATTTTGGTGATAAAAATACGGAAGTTTAAATATTTTTATTAACTGGTAATGAATAATAATAATAATAATAGTATAAACTAAAATAGAAATAGTAATAGTAGCATTAATATTACTACTACTACTAATAATAATAATAATAATAATAACAATAACAATAATAATAATAATAATAATAATAATAATAATAATAATAATAATAATAATAATAATAATAATAATAATAATAATAATAATAATAATAATAATAATAATAATAATAATAATAATAATAATAATAAATGTTTGCTACATCAAAAAGCACCATTGCTGTCCTGTGCATAAAAATATTCGTTACTATAAAAAAGGAATCTCTGATTCAGCCATTCTTATCTCTGTCATTCATTCGTCTTTCTAAAACTTTTAAATAAATTCCAATATTTTAACTTTTTGTATATATATATATATACAGTATATATATATATATTATATATATATATATATATATATATATATATATATATATATATATATATATATATATATATATATATATATATATATATATATATATATATATATATATATATATATATATATATATATATATATATATATATATATATATATATATATATATATATATATATATATATATATATATATATATATATATATATATATTATATATATATATATATATATATATATATATATATATATATATATATATATATATATATATATATATATTGGCTCAAACGGTAGAGTGATTGACTCACGTGCTTGAGGGCGCAGGTTCTATCCCACTTGGGGATCCTAGGTATATACTACCTAGAAAAGTTCCTCTCCTCGAATAGGGCAATGCCCAGGAGACGTGATTCCTGCGAATTATGAAATCTATGTATTACAAGACTTGAATGTCAAGAATGTCGATAAAAGCTTCAAGCAATGAAGTGTTTTTCCTTTCGCTGGAGTTAGTTTTCTCCCGACCAGGGAGTATTACGACCTACTGAATTGGGTAAAACATATACCACAATACCATATGTGACAGAATTCGCATCGCAGAAAATGTAGATAATAAAAGTAGAGCCACTATTCTCGAAACAAGACCAAGGGAAGTTTATCTATTGTAAGAAGTTGAGTTCTTTGATGCATTTCTCCCATTAATTTTTCATGTCTTGATTGATTCTATCGTTCCATCTCGTCTCCGCCTCTTAATTAAATTTCCTTCATTAGAAGACAATCTCTGATAGTGACAGAGACACAAAGAGAAAAAGGTTCGAATACCTTTGATATTTCAGATAAGGTTTGCCATTTTGTGGATTTTACTCCAAGAGAATTATCATTTAAACCCAGATAATCTTGTGATTTAATATATAATTAATAAGTATTCTCTTTTCACCACATTGATGTGTGGATAGCTTGCTTTCCTCCTCAAATATTGTTCTGAATTCATGACAATAAGCATTCAAAGAACAAAAATTAAAACCTCCTTTACATATGTTATAGGTAGTTTTTCCCAAAAATATCTTCTAATTCGTTGACAGAAGACGAAGAATATAATAGGATTTCAACGTAGAGATTATTTATAAGGAGAGAGGAACAGAGATCGGAAGGATATTTTTTGGCAAAGTGTTTGATTTCTATATCTAGAATATAAGGGTATCCAACCCAAAGATTATGATAGCATACCATAAAGTACTTTACAGCTGCTCTCAAGATAGGAAACACTATTTCAACTTCAAACGAATTTGGAGGCAGGCATTAGATATGTCTGACAGAACAATATACTTGCTTATCCTGAAAAAATTTTACCTCCGATTAAACAACCTGATTTAATGTCAACAATTACAAATTTTCAAGTTGCATTTAAACACATGTGTTAATTTTGTAATCTGAAGAGCCTGCTTTATAACCAGCCTGTGGGGCATCAATTAATTTTATGGAAGTACTTAAGTTGCAACTACACATACTCGATTAAGCCCTCTCTTAAATATTCTTTGAATATGTGTCCTTCCGAATTAGCAAGTTCCTGAGAGTTCAGTTTCTCTTTGACTCACTGCAGAGTTGCCAACGTATTGTGATGATTTGACGAGACTTGCTACAGAATATCTTTGTACAATGGCTTTTCCACATGATACTTTCCGTTTGTAAACTCAATAGCTTTGTGGAACTTTGTAATAATATATTCTTCGACGGACCTTGGTCCCTCTTCCCATAGAAGCCCAGAGACTATATAGATACTGCAAAACCATGTCCAGTTCTACTTCAAGATGTGTTTATATCAGAGGGTCAAAATATGATAGTACTGGTTCCACGACTAGATTGATCGCCGAATCAGGGAATTTCTTGATTTATTTGGGGAGAGCAGAAGGTATGGAGACTTCCTTATTTTTTTAGGAGAGTTTAACAGGGCTTATCGAATTTGACGTGTCAAAGGACAGCCCCCAATACACTTCATTGTTTTGAGATGTTTCCGCAGATGAATAATATCTTAACACAGAAATCCAGAAATCCCTCAATATTAGATACATTGTCACCGTGCCGGCCTTTATAGTGAATATCCGCCACTTTATATACACTTTCAGATATATTGTGAAAATCTTCCATGGGATTTTTGGCTTCAAAGAAGACATCCAGCTATGGTTAAATATTGACGTGAAAACTAATAAATTTCCCACAATATATTCCTATCTCATACCTTAATGGACTTAGCAACTTCACTTGCGATCCAAGAAATGTTTTAATGTAGGTAATAAAAGAATGTGAAGAATATTCAGTAAATCAATACCCAACTTTCTGAAAATGGTCCTATCTAAATATGCATGTTGTGAACCAAAGTCCAACAACATATATGGACTAACCGCACCCTTATAAAGAGAGAGCAACTAAAGTTGCGTGAATAAATTCTGAAGGGCCTCCAGAATACCCAACGTCTTTGAAACTTGTTTACAAAGAGAAGTAATGTAATCCTTCAAAGAAAAAGAAACACCGAGAATATTAAGGACGGACGAAGGTTTTAGCGGTGTGTATTGTTTTCGAAGATGTAATAGTTGTATGGAAAGTAGTGTCGAGTAGACAGATGGAGGAACTGAGTTTTTGAGTCAATGAAAGCGACTATGCCTTCTCTACTTCAATTTGAGAAACGAGAAAAATCAAAGTTTAGTTGCTCAAAGGATACCTCCTTGCGTAAATTAAATGCTGTTTTCTCTATTCCAATTTAAAAAACGAGAAAAATCAAAGGGTAATTGCTCAAAGAATAACCTCCTTGCGTCAATTAAAAGTTGTTGGGAGGGGCAACCTTCAAGTTGAAAGGAGTAATGAAGGGTAGAGTCATCTGCGTAAAAGTGGATAGGTGATTAAATAACAGAGAAAAGAACTGAAACAGAGTTGGGGATAGAACATTCCCTAAGAATCACCTCTATTGCTCGTCTACAACAGCTGTTATAGAACGACCGGAAAGATAGTAAGAGAGTAGAAAACAGAGAAAAGGAGAGATTACGGAAGATAGAAGTTTAGAAATGAGATTTTTCGCACGGAACATCAGAAAATTCACCGAAATGCCGAAGAGTTGAGGTCTCAGATTCAGGAAGAAGAGAAAGAAATTCACTAGTAGAGGGTTCTTTACGAAAATTATAGCAGCGATCAGAGATAAGATTAGAAAAAATTAGATGTTTTAAAGGAGAGACTATAACTACTTTTTTGACCATTTTCTATGGACATGAGAAGAAAACGAATTTAAAGAGTAAACATTAATGCATATATTTAGAGACTTTTAGACGGGTCGTTGTGTTTGTTTTTTTTTTTTAGGGGATCATACCCCCCTCAATAAGAATTTTCACTTTTTTCACTAAATTATTAATAAAATATAAAATATTTCATATTTTCTTTTCTTTTTTCTTTTAAAGATTTAGAAAAATATGTAGGAATCAAATGAACGCATGATTTTAATAATAAGTGATGGATTAGATGGTTTAAACCCGGCCTACCATACTATTTATCAACAAAAAGACGATGTAGCAATGGGATCACCCCTTGGCCAAATCCTTGCAGACTTCTTCATTTCACATCTGGAATCCCTATATCTAGACACCTCTTCTACAGTTTCACCTCCTACATTTTACAAAAGATATGTCGAAGACATATTTTGCCTTTTCCCCTCAATAGAACATTGCTAATAAGTTCCTTTCGCACATCAACACTTTGCACCCCAACATACAATTTACAATAGAACACGAACATCTTAACACGCTTCCATTTCTGGATGTCTTTGTTACCAAAACTCCTCAAATGTTCACTACAAACGTTTACAGAAAGCCAACATTCACACCAACTATAACTAATTATTACAGTTCCTCCCCTATTATATACAAAACTAACACCATTCTTACATTCATACATAGAGCATATGGAATTGTCTCGTCTCACCTCAATTTACATAATTAATTTCAATTTCTTGAGGATTTATTTCTCGCACATAACTATCCACCTAACATAGTATCACAATATATCTCTTGTTTTCTTAACAACAAATATCATCCCACATTCCCCACATTACTAGCCCCTAAAAAAAACCATTTACATCAGCTTTCCTTATCTCAATTCTACCACCACAGCAAGGACACGTAAAATACGAAAGATCCTGTCATTACATTTCCCACATAAAGACTTTCGATGCACATACAGTACGGCTTTCAAAATCTCTTCTCTTTTCCATTACAAACCGTCATTGCCCTTTCCTCTCATAGCCTTGGTGGTATATATAAGTACTCTTGTCCCTTGTGTAGCAAGGGCTACATTGGATCTACCACTAGGCTTTTGAGATCTCAGATCTGTGAACACCAGGGCATCTCTCACCGCACCTCTCTTCCTCTTTCTCCTCCAACTTTTTCTAACATACCTAAAAACACACAAACATGCAACACCTTTCTTCTACCCAAAAACTTCAACGTTCTAGACACCAATCCTGATCCCACGTCGTTACGCATACTGGAATCTCTACATATTCTGAAACAAAAACCAGATTTAAACAATAATCTAACCACTACTCCTCTCTATATCGCTGTACTCTAATTCTATTAGTCCTATTTGCTAGCCACAGCATAATTCAAATTATATGGTTCTTTCGCTTATAACCTTTCTACCAAAAATTTTTTTACAGAATAAATCTTTTATTCATTACATATAGGCTAGTTATAAATATACTATTCTGTGTCTTATTTTATCATGACGTGTATGATATGCCTCCTTTTCATGTATTGAATGCATGGGTTCACGTGAGTTTGATAATAATTTTCATTTGAGGTACATGGTATGTTTTATGTGTGTATTTATTAACTTATATATATAACAAATATATTTTTATTTTGGTTTTCAGAGGTGCTTTTTCACTTCTGTGTATGTGTGATAGTATTTGTATGAATGATTTGGTGTTTGGCTATGGATCCGTAAGCAATAACACTATCTACACAGTTGTTCCATTACTTGTTTGCACCAATCAAATATGGATTTCATATGCCTATTAACCATTTAACATATCTTTGTACAAATTCATGCAACCAACTACTTATCCAGTTTACATAATTTTGTTGTAATTTATAAAATCTCGCCTCCAGAGTAACAATGTAATAGTCGTTCCTTCTTGTCGTGCTTTAATTTATGGTGTATTGATTTATTTGGTTTATTTTATTTATTTCATTTATAATGTTAATTTTAATGCAGTTTATATCATTAATGTAATAATTGTTCTTTCTTTTTGATAGCTATATACTCTTGAAAATGATTTCAGTCAAATCGAAAGGTAGAGAATAATGTTATAAAAAAATTGTTTATAAGTTATTAAATATTGATCAATAATACTTCTAACTCCACCTTACCTTAATGCCATTCTTATTTTTCGTCATATTATTTGTTATAAAGATTAAGCTCAAGAGGAGCACCAGCATATATATATATATATATATATATATATATATATATATATATATATATATATATATATATATATATATATATATATATATATATATATATATATATATATATATATATATATATATATATATATATATATATATATATATATATATATATATATATATATATATATATATATATATATATATATATAATATATATATATATATATATATATATATATATATATAAATTTTGATAACCACTATGATAAACCGTGGAATCATTATTTACAATTTTATAACTGCTAATGATGTTTTGAATTTGGGGCCCGGGTTCGATTCCTCGAAATTATAACATCATTAGCAGTTATAAAATTGTAAATAATGATTCCACGGTTTATCATAGTGGTTATCAAAATTATAACATTTGCACTGCGGTTTATATCAGGATAGAACCTGGTCCATTTTGACGCTACGCCCAAGTTGTGGTCGGGGAAATATTGAAGGGACTTTTCACTAGGCGAGAAATGTCAGTAGAAGTTCTGGATTATTTCCTTTTGAACCATCAGTGGAGTAGTGGTCAACACAACGGACTTCCATCTTTTGGGCCCGGGTTCGATTCCTCGAATTATAACATCATTAGCAGTTACAAAATGATTATTATATATATATATATATATATATATATATATATATATATAATATATATATATATATATATATATATATATATATATATATATATATATATATATATATATATATATATATATATATATATATATATATGTATATAATAATATATATATATATATATATATATATATATATATATATATATATATATATATATATATATATATATATATATATATATATATATATATATATATATATATATATATATATATATAAATACACACATTCAAGCTCATTCCATTCTTCATTACATTCAGAAAGAACAATTGCTCTTTTACTTTTGTTAAAGTTGAATTCTTTCCTCAAACCTTTGCCTCTATTTTTGAAAGCATTCTAGAGACCCCAATATTGTTATATTGGACAGAGACCTGGGGTAAAACATCAAGAGAAAAAAGCAGAATTCAAGCAGCAGAGATGAGTGTATTGCAATTGATGGTGGGAAGGACCAGGATCGAGAAGATAATAAATGAAAGAATTAGAGAAATTTTAGGAGTAAGGCCAATCATCTACAAGATGAATGCAGCGAGATTGAGATAGTTGGAGCATGTGTGAAGGAGGCCGGAGGGAGGAAGAGATCTCCGAAGAGATCTCCGAAGAGATCTCCGAGGGGGAGATGACCGAGAGGTAGACCCAGGAAGAGATGATGGGGTTGGTTGAGAGCTCATTGAAACAACACCAGCTACCTGCGATGGAACAACTGATGGGAGGTGGAATTCTCGATGATAGGTTAAGAAAGGCTCCTAGAACCTTACTGGGAGGGGATGCAAGATATATATAATATATATATATATATATATATATATATATATATATATATATATATATATATATATATATATATATATATATATATATATATATATATATATATATATATATATATATATATATATATATATATATATATATATATAATATATATATATTATATATATATATATATATATATATATATATATATATATATATATATATATATATATATATATATATATATATATATATTATTCACTTAACACCTTTCTTTTCTCATGTGGTGGTGCCCTCCACAATTCCCTTAAAAACATACCCACCTCTAAATTTCATCTCCCTTTATCATCGTCTCACATTTCTTTCTGTCCTGTTCTATACTCAAATTTCTTTCACTAAAAATTTCACTCATTCAAATCACCCATTTCCAATTTATCTTTTCTCTCCCTCTAAACTAGAGTGACCATCCGTTCGAAATTTTTCGGGACAGTTCTAATTGTTTAAGCCGTGTCCCGACTTTTTAGAGAGTCAATCGGGACGGACATTTGTTCCGATTTTTTGGTTTGGCAAAAGTTATTTATTCAGCCAGCCAGAGGTTGGGTTGCGTAGGAGCAGAAGTCAAAATTGTATTATTTATTATTTTTTTGTAGAATATCCTAATTATTAAACCATATGACTTGTTTTTGAAAACAACATTCGTATTTATTCTTTATATTAAAAATCCCCCACTTTTATACATCCCTTAAATCTTTTACGGGCAGTGTATTTGGGGATGGGCAAGGCAATGTTCAGAAGTGCCCCGTTTTTTGTCAGAAAAATTTGGTAACCCTACCCTAAACCTTTCTACCTCGGATCTAAGTACCCTGCCCACCATCCTGTCCTCATTCATTCTACACACATGACCAAACGGTCTTAACACACCTTCCCCCGCTTTTTCTATTACACCCCTCCCCCATCCAAACACTTCTCCCATATTCTTTCGTTTCTAATCCTGTCAACTCTTTTCAAACTACGCTCTCAGTCTCATCATCTCAAACATATTCAAACTTTTCCTCACCTTTCCATTTATCATTATATATATATATATATATATTATATATATATATATATATATATATATATATATATATATATATATATATATATATATATATATATATATATATATATATATATATATATATATATATATATATATATATATATATATATATATATATATATTAGGAATTTATATACAAAACACATCAAAGACAGCATTTGATGATAATTCAACGCGAATATTCTTGGTTAATTAAACTGTTGACTCTATCAAAGATTGTACTTCAAACGTTATTTACTTTGTATACTGCGACTATAATATATATATATATATATATATATATATATATATATATATATATATATATATAATATATATATATATATATATATATATATATATATATATATAATATATATATATATATATATATATATATATATATATTATATATATATATATATATATATATATATATATATATATATATATATATATATATATGGAGGACGTAGCGCAGTCCGAAGCGATGAAAGTACCACCCACTGGGCTTAATAACACACGGAGGTGATAGGATGGGCTAGACTATTCCGTTTCACTCCGTTGCCCTTTGGTTCGTTCCTTTTCACGTTTCACATCCACTCCTTCCCCCATAACCAGTTGGGAGTTGGTGGCCTCCTGTGATGGGGTTGGCGCAACCAAGACCTCTATGCCGACTTGCCCTGGTGCACGGTCTTCGTTTATCATTAATTTCTGCAACATTCGCGGTCTTTTTTCTAATCTCCACTTTGTCGAACACCACCTCTCTTCTTCTAGACCTCATCTCTTGTTCTTAACTGAAACTCAGGTGTCTGAATGCTCTGACAGCAAACCATACTCTGTTTCCTCCTACTGTCTCTATCCTCAATTTTCAGCCAAAGGCGGATGTTGCGCATGTGTGCGCAATGATGTTGTCTGTTCTCGTGTCTCTAATTTGGAGTCTTCTGAATTCTCTACTTTATGACTTAAACTTTCTTGCAACTCTACAACTAAATTTATTTGTTCTGTCTACTTATCTCCTAACTCTACAGACTATCCAAAATTCTTCGACTATCTTAACTCCAAAATAGAACACATACCTTCTTCTTCACCTCTCTCCGAAATCATCATTTTAGGTGATTTCAATGTTCACCACCACCAATGCCTTTCATCTAGTTCTCATGATCCAGCTAGTGAACTTGCCTTCCAATTTTCTATCCAGAGCAACCTTGAGCAGTTGGTGCATCTCTCTACCCGTATCCCTGACTGTCTTCTTGATGAACCCAACATACTTGACTTCTTTCTAACTTTTAATCCTTCTCCTACTACTGTTAAACTCTTTCCTCCTCTGGATTCATCCGATCATCTCTTTATCTCCGTATCTTGTCCTGTCTCTTCAAGTCTTTCGCAAGAAAGGCCCCCTCCTTCGGCTACGAGACGTTTCTGGCATTTCGGTGCCACTAACTGGTCTGACTTGCGGTCATTCTTTTCTGATTTTCCATGGAATGATTACTGTTTTAAGTATAAGGGGTACCTCTGAGTGTGCTGAGCGCATAGCTGAGGTGATTCTCTCTGGCATGGAGGCGTACATTCCATATTCTTTCCCTTCCACTAAACCTAATAAACCTTGGTTTAACTCTGCTTGCTCTCGTGCTATCCGCCACAGGGATACTGCCTTCTGGGATTACCGTCGTCTTCAAACTCCAGAAACTCATGTAACTTATATTTCATCCCGGAATCGTGCAAAATCTATCCTTCGAGATACCAAAACTCTTTTCTCCGTCGCAAATGCAATAATTTCTATTTCTCTTCCTCTTCCCTTTCTAGCATTTTACACAAATGTCAACTCTAACTTTGCTTCCTCTTTCCCTCCTCTGTATCTTCTGACGGTTACTGCCGTTTTGCTTCTTAAAGCTGAACTCTTTGCTCAAACTTTTGCTTTAAATTCAACCTTAGACGATTCCGGAGCTGTTCCTAGTCCTTCAACTCCCTCCAACTCATTTATGCCTAAAATTTTTTTTCTTCTAAAGATGTCATTTCTCTCTCTCTGAATTTAACACTAAGAATGTACGTCCTGATGGTATTCCTACTGTGGTTCTCAAAACTTACGCTTCCGAGCTTGCTCTTCCTTGGTAAACTATCGTCTCTGTCTTTCTACTTCACCTTCCCTTCCTGCTTTAAACGTGCGCTCATTCAGC
>SEYY01022064.1:17500-22500 GCA_009176605.1 Armadillidium nasatum | reverse complement strand
TTCCTGTCTGTCTGTCCCTGGTTTTCCTTCTCTTTCTCTCTTTTAAATCTAGTTTCTCTAATACACATAATATTTATGCCTTCTTTTCTCTTCACTCTCTCTCTCTCTCTTTCTCTCTCTCTCTCTTTCTCTCTCTCTCTCTCTCTCTCTCTCTCTCTCTCTCTTTCTCTCTCTCTCTTTCTCTCTCTCTCTCTCTCTCTCTCTCTCTCTCTCTCTCTCTCTCTCTCTCTCTCTCTCTCTCTCTCTCTCTCTCTCTCTCTCTCTCCTTTTCGCTCTCACTCTCCCTCTCTCTCTCTTGATCTCTCTGTCAAGTGTTATGAGTTCAAACTTTGTTTTCTCTTATTTTAATCCATCACTTTACTCTCTTCCTTGTCAAACGACTCTTTCAACCTTTTTGCCACGCGTTCGTTAGAAGCACCTTTATAGTGGCCTACATTATTATTATTATTATTATTATTATTATTATTATTATTATTATTATTATATTATTATTATTATTATTATTATTATTATTATTATTATTATTATTATTATTATTATTATTATTATTATATATTATTATTATTATTATTATTATTATTATTATTATTATTATTATTATTATTATTATTATTATTATTACTATCATTTTATTATTATTATCATAATTATTTTATTATCATTGTTATTGCTGTTGTTTTATTATCATTTTATTATTGTTATTATTATTTTTATTGTTATTGTTATAATTTTTATTATTATTTTTATTATTATAATTATTATTATTATTATTTTATTATTGCTATTATTATTAATGTTATTCTCCGCCCTTCAGCTACTAGACTTCCCCAAAGCGTTTGACACAATAGACCACGATATTTTATTAACAAAACTAAAAAGACTTTGTTTCGATGGCGTTAACTTGCAGTGGTTTGAAACTTACCTCAAAGGTAGACAACAATACGTAAATCTAGGTGATATACTTTCTAACACACAACAAATAAAAACTGGCGTTCCATAGGGGTCCGCTTGCACCACTTCTATTTTCAATTTATACAAACGACATAATAAACTCACATAACTCCTTCTCTATCCAGTTCGCAGATGATATATCTTTATTGATCAATGCCAAAAACCCCTTAACACTCTCCAAAAAAGTTGAAAGCTCTTTAACAAACAACACGAGATGGATGGACTTAAATAAACTATCATTAAACATACAAAAAGCCTCTTACATTATAATAAGCAATAAAAATGTACGAAATAATTTTAAAATTAATCTAAAAGAAATTGAGATAACCCGATCAAATACAGCAAAAAATCCTGAGTCATAATAGATGACAAACTAACATTTAAAGAACACATAAACACATTAGTAAATAAACTCGCAAAGTATATGTACGTACATCCTTGTTAAATTAGCTAAATCCATTTCACTGTATGTTCTGCGAAAAATATATTTTGCACACATTCACCCCCACATTCACCTCCTCCTCCTCCTCCTCCTCCTCCTCCTCCTCCTCCTCCTCCTCCTCCTCCTCCTCCACTCTCCTCCTTCCTCCTCCTCCTCCTCCTCTCTCCTCCTCCTCCTCCTCCTCCTCCTCTTCCTCTTCCTTCTCCTACTCCTCCACTTTCACCTTCTTTACCTTTTCCTTCTCCTCCTCTTCCTCCTCATCCTCCTCCTCTTCTTCCTCATCTTTCTTCTCCTCCTCTTCATTCTCATTCTCTTCCTCTTCCTCCTCTTCTTTCTCCTCCTCTTCCTTCTCCTCCTCTTCCTCCACCTCCTCTTCTTCTTCCTCCTTCTTTTTACTACTGGACGTCAGAGTCTGTTTTCATCTCACCATTTCCTGAAAGATTTATCTCGATGTGAGTCATTCTTCTCTATTACATTTCATTTACATTAAAAATAGCCATTTGAAATCGATTAATTTTCAAATTCGACAAAAAAAATAAAAAATAAAAAAAATAAAAAAAAAATAAAAAAGTGAAAGAAGAAAAACTGGAAAAAATAAATGAAAGTGAAAAAAATAAAAGAATTAATGGAAAACTTTTTCTATTATTTTTTTTTTTTATAAATAAAAAAAAAAAAATTCTTTTTTTTTTTTTTTTTTTTTTTTTTTTTTTTTGGAAAAAGAGAAAACAATTATTCTCAAGTCTAGTTTACACAATTTTATAGTGATGTATGAATGCATTTTTTGCTCGTAAGTGTGTGTAATATATATATATATATAATATATATATATATATATATATATATATATATATATATATATATATATATATATATATATATATATATATATATATATATATATATATATATATATATATATAATATATATATATATATATATATATATATATATATATATATATATATTCCTACTCCTTCAATCCCCTCCAACTCATTTAAACATAAAATTGTAATTTCTTCGAAAGACGTCATTTCTGCTCTATCTGAGCTTAATACTAAGATGGCGTATGGTCCCGATCGTACTCCTCCTGTAGTTATCTAAAACTGTGCTTCTGAGCTTGCATCCTGCCTTAGTAAACTATTTCGTCTTTGTCTCTCTACTTCAACCTTCCATTTTTGCTGAAAACGTGCGCTGATTCACCCTGTGCCGAAGAAGGGAAACTCCTCTAAACCCTTCAACTACCGTCCCATTTCTTTGACCTCCGTTCTTTCTAAAGTTTTCGAACCTATCCTTAACAGGAAGATTTGGAAACATCTCAATTCTTCTAATCTTATCTCTGATCGCCAGTATGGCTTTCGTAAGAAACGCTCTACTGGTGATCTTCTTTCCCTTCTCCCTCACTTTTGGTCCTCCGCAAGTCGGCATTTCGGTGAATCCTTTGCTGGGACATATCGAAAGCCTTCGAGAGAGTCTGGCACAAATCTTAGATTTCTAAACTTCACTTTTTTTGTATCTATCTTTCTCTCTGTCATCTTCTCTCTAATTTTCTTTCTGGTTGTTCTATAGCTGCTGTTGTAGACGGCCACCGTTCTTCCTTTAAATCTATTAATAGTGGTGTTCCTCAAGGTTCTGTCCTATCTCCGACATTTTTTCTACTTTTCATTAATGACCTTCTCTCTATTACCTCATTTGCTATCCACTCGTATGCTGATGACTCCACCCTTCATTACTCCTTCCAGTTTGAAAGACGTCCCTTCCAACAGTAGTTGATAGACTCGTGAAAGGTTGCCTTGGTGCAACTAACCTCTGATCTTTCACGTATTTCATATTGGGGAAGAAAACACATGGTTGTTTTCAATGCCTCAAAAACTCAGTTCCTCCATCCCTCCTCTCAAAACAATCTTCCACGCAAGTATGATATCTTCTTCAAAAACACACAACTCAAACCTTCATCTGTTCTTAATATTCTCGGTGCATCTTTTTCTCGTGGTCTTTCTTGGAGATATCACATTACTTCTTTCTAAACAAGCTTCTAAGAGGTTGAGTGTTCTGAGGTGCTTTCAGAATTACTTCACGCCACCTCAGTTGCTTGCTCTCTATAGAAGTGTTGTTCTTTAATGTATGGAGTATGCTTCGCGCATTTGGGGTAGTTACACTCATACAGCTCTCCTTGAGAAGGTGGAGTCTAGGGCTTTTCGTCTCTCATCAACTACTCTGTTCTTAATAACTTTCCATTCTCTTTCTACCCGTTGAATTGTTGAGTCATTCTCTGTTTACTATCTCTATTATTACGGACACTGCTCTTCTGAACTCTCTCGTCGCATACTTCCTCCATTGAGAAGAGGTCGTGCGAACACGCCTTTCTAACCAGTCTCATCCTTTCTCTGTTCAACTCTCCGACCCCATACTTAACTGCTATCTTAACCTTACATATACCTCTACTGGTAAAATCTGGAACACACTCCCTTTATCTGTTTTCCCAACTTCTTTGACTTGCATACTTTCAAACGCCGAGTATCTGGAAATGTTGGTCTTCTTCGATCAAGATAGGCTTTTTCCAATTCCCGTGGAAATGGTAGGCCTCTTGGCCTTAGCCCACTGGAGGATATATATATATATATATATATATATATATATATATATATATATATATATATATATATATATATATATATATATATATATATATATATATATATATATATATATATATAAAGAATGGTATTCTCTTCAGGGCTCGAAATAAGGTCCCTTACGAAAATCAAGTCTAAAATTCTGACCACTAAACCATCCCTGCAATCCGATAAAAATATCACTTTTTAGTCCAAATTATAAGAAAATGAATCTATCAAAAAATATCTTTTAGCAAAAAAAAATTAAATATCTCAATTTCGAAGTTCCAAATTATTATTATGATTTCTAAGTTTATTAATTTTTATTTTATGATTATTATTTATTAATTTGATGATTTTATTATTATTATTACTACTACTATTATTATTGCTGTTATTATTACAATTACTATTATTTTCATATATTATTATTATTATTATTATTATTATTATTATTATTATTATTATTATTATTATTATTATTATTATTATTATTATTATTATATTATTATTATTATTATTATATTATTATTATTATTATTATTATTATTATTTATTTTTTTATTTTACTATGGTTATTATTATTTGTATTATCATTATTACCACTATATTAATATTGTAAATATTATTACTTGTTTTTTATTATTTATTTTTTTATTTCATTATTTTTTATTATTTTTATTATCATTTACTATTATTATTGTTATTAATTATTATTATTATTATTATTATTATTATTATTATTATTATTATTATTATTATAATTATTACTATTATAAATTGAAAAAGTTATTTTTCCCCTCTTATTGATAATTGCGAACCTTTTAAAATGTTTTCCGATGAAGAGATGCAAAAATAAAATATTTCCCCTCCCCCACAAAAAAAACTTTTTTAATATTTAACAATAAAAAAGAATTAGTAAATAATTTTTTACCCCGCCATTTTTCCCAACTGTTTTACCCCTCATTTTACCCCCCCATTTTCCTCCCGTTTT
>SEYY01022063.1:5000-22500 GCA_009176605.1 Armadillidium nasatum | reverse complement strand
TTGTTTAGAAAAAGAAATAGTTTGATCTTTCCAAGAAAGATCATGAGAAAAAGAAACACCAAGAATATTAAGGAGAGATGAAGGTTTGAGTAGTGTGTTTTCGAAGAAGACATCATAGCTGTGTGGAAGATTGTGTCGAGTGGAGAGATGGAGGAAACTGAGTGTTTGAGACATTGAAAACAACCATGTTTTCTCTGTCCCAGTTTGAAATACATGAAAGATCAGAGGTTAGTTGCTCCAAGGCTACCCTTCTCGAGTCGATGAACTGCTGTTGGGAGGGACGGCTTTCAATCTGGAAAAAGAAAGGGGGTGGAGTCATCAGCACAGGAGCGGATAGGAGATGAGGTAATAGAGAGAAGATCATTAATGAAAAGAAGAAAAAGTGTTGGAGATATGACAGAACCCTGAGAAACACCACTATTAATAGATTTAAAGGAAGAACGGTGGTCGTCTACAATAGCTGCTATAGAAAGACCAGAAAGAAAATTAGAGATAAGATCACAGAGAGAAGGATAGATGCCGAAAGATGGTAGTTTAGAAATCAAAGCTTTGTGCCAGACTCTATCGAAGGCTTTTGATATGTCCAATGCGACAGCAAAAGGATTCACCGAAATGCCGAAGATAAGAGGACCAACAGTCAGAGAAAGGGAAAAGAAGATCACCAGTAGTGCGTTTCTTATAAAAGTCATACTGGCGATCAGTGATAAGATTAGAAGAATTGAGATGTTTCCAACTGGGGTGGCGTAAAAAAACTACGAAGGCGCCTCAGAACACCCAACCTCTTAGAAGCTTGTTTAGAGAGAGAAGTAATGTGATGTTTCCAAGAAAGATCACGAGAAAAAGAAACACCGAGAATTTTGAGAACAGATGAAGGTTTGAGCTGAGTGTTTTCGAAGAAGATGTCATAGTTGTGTAGAAGATTATGTCGAGTAGAAAGATGGAGCAACTTGAGTTTTTGAGGCATTGAAAACGACCATGTTTCCTCTGCCCCAATTTGAAATACGAGAAAGATCAGAGGTCAATTGCTCCAAGGCTATCCTTCTTAAATCAATCAACTGCTGTTGGGTGGGACGTCTTTCATATTGAAGTATATATAGGAGTGGATAGAAGATGAAGTAATAGAGAGAAGATCATTTATGAAAATTAGAAAAAGAGTTGGGGATAGGACAGATCCTTGAGGAATACCACTATTTATAGATTTATAGGAAGAACGGTGGCCGTCTACAACAGCTGCTATAGAACGACCAAAAAGGAAATTAGAGAGAAGGTCACAGAGAGAAGGATAGATTCCGAAAGAGGGAAGTTTAGAAATCAAAGCTTTGTGCTAGGCTCTATCGAAGGCTTTCGATATATCTAGCGCCACAGCGAAAGACTCACCGAAACCCCGGAGAGCGGAGGACCCAAGACTCAGAAAGTAGGGAAAGAAGATCACCAGTAGAACGCTCTTTACGAAAACCATATTAGCGATCAGAGATAAGATTAGAAGATTTGAGATGTTTCCAAATCTTCCTGTTAAGGATAGATTCGAAAACTTTAGAAAGAATGGAGGTTAAAGAAATTGGACGATAGTTAGATGGTTGAGAGGGGTCCCCCTTCTTCGGCACAGGCTGAATGAGTGCACGTTTCCAGCAAGATGGGAAGGTCGAAGTAGAAAGGCAAAGACGAAATAGTTTGCCAAGGCAGGGTGCAAGGTCGGAAGCACAAGTTTTGAGAACCACAGGAGGAATACCATCAAGACCATACGCCTCTTAGTATTAAGCTCAGAGAGAGCAGAAATGACATCTTTAGAAGAAATTATAATTAGGCATAAATGAGTTGGAGGGGGTTGAAGGAGGAGGAATAGCTCCGGAATCGTCTAAGGTAGAATTAGAAGCAAAAGTTTGAGCGAAGAGTTCAGCTTTAGTAGAAGGTAAATTGGCAGCTGTACCATCAGAAGAAACTAGAGGAGGGAAAGAGGAAGAAGCAAGTTAGAGTTGACATTTTTTCCAAAATGCCAGAAAGGGCCAGACGAAGAGTAACCAGAAATATTATTGCATTTGCGACGAAGAAAAGAGTTTATGGAATCTCGAAGAATAGATTTTGCACGATTACGGGATGAAATTTAAGTTGAATGGGTTTGAGGAGTTTGAAAACGACGGTAATCTCTGAAGGCAGCGTCACTGCGGCGGATAGCGCGAGAACAAGTAGAGTTAAACCAAGGTTTGTTAGGTTTAGTAGAAGGGAAAGAATATGAAATGTACGCCTCCATGCCAGAGAGAATCACCTAAGTTATGCTCTCAGCACACTCCGGGGGATCCCTCCCACGAAAGCAATAATCAATCCATGGGAAATCAGAGAAGTACAACCGCAAGTCAGACCAGCTAGCAGCATCGAAGTGTCACAAACGTCTCCTCGTCGAAGGCGGGGGTCGTTCTTGTGGAAGACTTGAAGAGACAGAACATGATACGGAGTTAAAAAAAAAAAAAAAAAAAAAAAAAAAAGGTGATCGGATGAACCCAGAGAAAGAAAGAGCTTAACAGTATAAAGAGAAGGATAAGAGGTTAAGAAAAGATCAAGTATGTTGAGTTCATCATCAAGGTGATCAGAAATACGGGTAGGGAGTTGCACCAACTGCTCAAGGTTGTTCTGGATAGAAAAGTTGAAGGCGAGTTCACCGGCTGGATCATGAAAACTAGATGAAAGCCATTGGCGGTGGTGAACATTGAAAGCACCTAAAATGATGATTTCAGAGAAAGGAGAAGAAGATAGAATGTCCTCTATTTTGGACTTTAAATTGTCGAAGAATTTATTATAGTCAGTAGAATTAGAAGATAAATAGACAGAACAAATAAATTTAGTAGTAGAATTGCAAGAGAGCTTAAGCCATAAGGTAGAAAATTCAGGAGACACCAAATTAGAGACACGAGAGCAAATAACATCGTTGCGCACATATGCGCAACAACCGCATTTGGCTGAAAATTGAGGATATAGACAGTAGGAGGTAACAGATTAAGGTTTCCTGTCAGCACACTCATGCACCTGAATTTCTGTTAGAAAATAGAGATGAGGCTTAGAAGAAGAGAGATGGTGTTCGACAAAGGGGAAATTAGAAAAAAGAATGTTGCAAAGACCGCGAATGTTGCAGAAATTAATGAAAAAAGAAGACCGTGCACCGGAGCAAGCCGGACGCCGGGTCATGGCGGCACCATCCTCATCATAGGAGGCCACCAACCCCCAAGTGATGATGGGATGAGGGGTGGATGAGGGGCATTCTTTGGATTCATCCCCCTAAGCATCTCCGAGGCAGCTGTGGGTTTTGCTATTTTGAGATTTGTTTTGTTTTATAAAGGTAATGTAAAAGTAAGCGCTTGTAAAATGTGGGAACATGTGAAGAATTGGGGTGGAGAGGTAGTTGGAGCATAGACACTCCAGTGTGAGGCGGAGGTACACTAGAGACCCTCTGAGAAGGTGAAACGCGAAAATGAACGAACCAAATGGCGGCAACAGAGTGAAACGGAATGGTCTAGCCCATCCTATCACTCCGTGGTTTATGTCCAATGGAGGGTACTTGCATCGCTACGGAAGGCGCTTCGCCCTCACCCTATATATATATATATATATATATATATATATATATATATATATATATATATATATATATATATATATATATATATATATATATATATATATATATATATTGCTTCATTTGTATATGTCGGTGCGGTGCGGTGCGGTGCGCTTAGTTTAGCTTTTGATGCGGTGAGGTGCGGATCACAGCATTTTGCTTCCGGTGCGGTGCGGAGTGGTGCGCAATGAATGACAGTTGGTGCGGTGCGGTGCACGACGACCTGGTGCGGTGTGGTGCGGTGTGGTGCGGAAAATTCCGGAGCTCGGCCAACCCTACTCCATACAAAGGGCAATATCACCCTTATAATGAGCAAGCAACTGGGGTTACGTGATGAAATTCACAAGGTGCCTCAGAACACATAATCTCTTAGAAACTTGTTTTAGGAAAAGAAGTAACGTCATTCTTCCAGGAAAGATCATGATAGAATAAACACAGAATATTAAGGACAGACGAAGGTTTGAGTTGTGTTTTCGTATTTTCAAAGATATCATAGTTGCGTGGAAGATTATATCAAGTAGGAAATTAAGGAACTGAGTTTTTGAGACATTGAAAATGACCATGTTTTCTCACAGGTCAATTTGAAATATGAGGAAGATCACAGGTTGGTTACTCCAGGACTACCCTCCTAACATCAATTAACAGTTTGTCTACCAAACTGAAAGGAATTACGAATAATGAAACAATTTGCACTGGAATGGATTAGTGAAGTAAAAGAGCGAATGTCAAAAGATTATCAGAAATATTAATAAATTTAAAAGAAGAACTGTGATCGTCTACAAAATCTGTCATAGAACGGAATGGAAGTCAGAGAAAAGGATAGGTTCCGGAAGATGTAAGTTTCGAAATTAAAGCTTTGTTGCAAATTCTGCCGAAGCCTTTCGAAATGTCTAGCGTGAGAGTGAAGAATTCACCGAAATGCTTGTTTTGCGAAAACCATAATGATGATCAGAGATAAAATTAGAAAAATTGAGATGTTTCCAAATCTTATTATTAATTAAGTATTGATTTTAAAACTTCAGAATGAACAAAGAATAATGAAATGGGACATAGTTAGAGGGTTGAGAGAGATCCCCTATTTTCATCACAGGCTGAAAGAGGCAACGTTTCCAGCAAGAGGGGAAAGTAGAAGCAGAAAGACAGAGACAAAATATTTGCCAAGGCAGAATACAAGCTCAGAAGCAGAAATTTTGAGAACCGTAGTAGGGAAACCATCAGGAACATACGTCTTCTTGCCTTCTTAGTGTTAAGCACTTTAAATGAAATTTCAATTACAATAGACCTTTAGAACAAATAAAATTTTGTTCATAAATGTGCTGGAGAAGTTGGATGAGGAGAAATAGTTCCGGACTCGTCTAAGGTGGATTTAGAAGTAAAAGTTTGAACGAAGAAGGCAGAACGGCATTTGAACCGTCAGAAGATAATAGAAGAAGGAAATTGGAAGAGTAGCATTTTTAGCAAAATGTTAGAAAAAGGATGTGAAGGAGGAACCATAAAGAATATTTCATTTTCGTCGGAAAAATGAGTTTTTGGTGTTACGAAGAATAAATTTTGCACGATTTTTGAATGAAATATAAGTTGCATTCGCTTCTGGAGTTTGAAGTCGACGGTAATCCAGGACTCCAGCATCCCTGCGACGAGTAACACGCGATCAATCAGAATTAAAAGAAAGTTTATTAGGTTTAATTGAAGGAATAGAATAAGAAATGTACGTTTCCATGCCAGAGAAAAAATTTCAACTGTGCGCTCTTCACATTCCGGAAATAGTAATCATTTTATGGAAATACAACCGTAAGTCAGATCAGTTAACAGCACCTAGCTGCCAGAATTGTCTAGTCGAAGAAAAGAAACGTTCTTCCGGAAAACTTGAAGAGATGTGACAAAATACAGGGATAAGAAGGTGATCGTTTGAACCCAGAAGAGGAAAGAGTTTAACGGTGAAAGGTAAAGGATAAAAGATTAAGGAAAATCAAGATTCATCACCAAGACGGACAGGGATACTGGTTGGGAGTTGTACCAACTGCTCATGGTTGGTTTTTGGTGGAAAAATGGAAGAGTTCATCAATTGTATTAAGAGAACTAAATGGAAGCCGTTTCCAGTGGTGAACGTTGAAATAGCCTAAAATAATGATTTCAGAGAAAGGAGAAAAAGAAAGAAAATGCTCTCTCTATTTTGGAGGTTAGATACTCCAAGAACTTTTTTTTATAATCAACAGAAGTAGGGAATAAATAGGCAGAAAAAATGAATTTAGTTCTAGAGTTTTAAGACAACTTACGCCATAAAGTAGAGTATTCAAAGGACTCTAAATCAGAAACATGAGAATCAACAAAATCGTTGAGCATATAAGCGTAGCATCTGCCTTTGATTAAAATTGAGAATAGAGACAGTAGTATTGTTTGATGTTAGCACATTCATACACCTGAGTTTCAGTTAATAACAAGAGAAGGTCTTGAAGAAGTGATATGGTATTCAACAAATTGGAAATTAAACAAGAGACCTTGAATGTTGCGAAAATAAATGAAAAAAAGATAACCGTGCAACAGAGCAAGCCAGTGGTTAAACCTTGTCGGTACCATTTCCTTCATCGGAGGCCGCCATCTCCAAAGCGAAGATTGAGGCAACTTCATGATTCGCAATTTTTACTTTTGATACCGTAATGTGCGAGTAAATGTTTCTAAAGTTATGGAGTCCATGTGAAGGAGGGGGAGGATATTTAGAACATAGGCACTCCAATATGTGCCGAGAGTACACAGAGAAACCCTGAGTACCTGGGACGCGACTTCAAATAATTTCTCTCCCTTGCAATTAACAAATCAATATTCTCCTTCAACAACAATTATTATAACCAGGTTGACGCCATGCCAATGGGCTCTCCTTTAGGCCTCACATTTGAAAATATTTTTTTATTGTGTTCGAAGAAGTTAAATTTATTAATCAGTGTCCGTTTCCTTCAGACCATAAATTTACAAACGAAAGATGATTGTTTCTTATTTTTCCGTACCAAAACTCAATCTGATCTTTTCTTTGACTACCTTAACCAACAAATCCTAATATACAATTCACTCGTCAGGATGAGAATAATAATACCCTCCCCTTTCTAGATTTCTTTGTTTCTCATACTCCTTTCTGTTTTTCATCTTTTGTTTACCGCAAGCCTTCCTCTTCTCTCCTGGACTTTAATTATCTGTTCCACTTATTGCACTGCCAAATGCTCCACTATTCTTCCCTATTTCAACCGTGCTTACCGTATCAGTTCCTAATAGTGGTTATTCCATTTAGAACTTACACATCTCAAAAAATTCTTCTCATTAACTTTTTTCCATCCACATTCATTGACTCTTACACTCACCATTTCATATCTAATACCTTCCGTCCTAAACTTTCCATCCCGACTGTTCCTAAACTTGATATTTATATTAAAATCACATATTCTGGCATCCTATCTCCTCTACTTAATAAAGAAATCCAACTTATACTAATTCGCCACTTACCTCAACTAAATCCTCATCTCATAGGCATCGACTCCTCTTTTAAATCCGTTTTCTCTTGCAAAAACAAACTTCCTCTGGTGCTCAGATCATCTGTGGTTTACATTTTTCAGTGCGCAGGATGCAACTCCTCCTACGTAGGCCAAACTGGCGTATAATTACAATTAAGTATTTTCAGGCATCTCGGCATGTCATTCCATACTCATCTTCCCATTTCCTCTCTAGAACACTCTCCCCTACGCAACCACGCCATGTCCCTTAACCATCTACTCCGTACATCTGATTTCAGCATTTCATCCTCTAACCATACTGATTTTGACAGAAAAATCCTGGAATCCCTCTATATTAAACGTCTCAACCCCCAACTAAACTCAGCAACCTCCTCCGTCCCCTAATCTATTGACTTTTCTTCGCACAGTGTGTGTGAAGAGCACATCTCAATTCAGATAGATTATGCTTTCCTTTTTTCTCGAACATAACCAACTAACTTAATATTCAAAAACACCGACTACATTCATTTCACATTTGCCATTTGTCATTTATAACCGGTGTATATAACTTTACTCGTTTGCTATGTCGTTAATCTTACTTTTTATTTATTTTGTCTTACATTTTGTGATTTGCTATTAATTGTTTTTGTGATCTTGTTACAGATAATATTGAAAATGGATTTTATAATAATCCGAAACGTCTAACTATTTATCATACTGATTATTAAATGAAGTTTATCATTCATATGCATTATGTTGCTTCCTACTTTGTTAGCATTACGCTTCATATATATATATATATATATATATATATATATATATATATATATATATATATATATATATATATATATATATATATATATATATATATATATATATATATATATATATATATATATATATATATATATATATATATATATATATATATATATATATATATATATATATATATATATATATATATATATATATATATATATATATATATATATATATATATATATATATATATATATATATATATATATATATATATATATATATATATATATATATATATATATATATATATATATATATATATATATATATATATATATATATATATATATATATATATATATATATATATATATATATATATATATATATATATATATATATATATATATATATATATATATATATATATATATATATATATATATATATATATATATATATATATATATATATATATATATATATATATATATATATATATATATATATATATATATATATATATATATATATATATATATATATATATATATATATATATATATATATATATATATATATATATATATATATATATATATATATATATATATATATATATATATATATATATATATATATATATATATATATATATATATATATATATATATATATATATATATATATATATATATATATATATATATATATATATATATATATATATATATATATATATATATATACACACTAAAGGCTCAATATCCTATTAGTGTGCTCAGCATAGTTTTCCATCAACCATTGTTTTCTAGATTCTTGCGTTTGGGTGCATCTGATGTCTTTTTAATTAAGGAATTCTCAACCCAATCTTTGAACCTCTTTGGGAGTCTTTTAATTCCCATCTTTTTCTAACCACCTTTTCCATCCTTTCTAGGTGTCCCAACCATTTTAATCTAGATGCATCTATTTTTAATAAAAAGTTTCACTTCTGTATATTCACTTTCCTTTCGACTTCTCAATCTATCTCTTCTGGGTTTCTCAGTTAAAGCTCTCGATACGTTCATCTCTGCCGTTTGGATCCTGTTCTCTTTCCTTGTGTTCATGCTCCAAATTTTCTATCCATGTCGAAATATGGATGTTGAAAGTCCTTTAAATATTACTTTCTTCACATCTGTTTCCATCTATCAGCCCTTAATTATGGGGTACACAGCTCATTTTGTTTTTCCGTATTGTTCAATCTTATCTTAATATCTTGTTCATTTCCTGCTCTTCTTCCGAATATACCTCATAAGTATTTATATCTTTCCACATAGTTAACTTTCCTCCCATTAATCTCCATTCTTAGCTCTTCTCTCTCCCGTCAGTTCACTATCATAGTATCTATCTTATTCACGTTCATCTAGCCTCATTCAATTTGTTGTGGAAATACATTTCGATCTCGATCTTCACTCCAACGCACCAGGTTGCCTGCTTACAGCATTATAACGTTATCAAAATTTTTTGTCCCTTACCTCACCTTTCTTATCACAGCATCCAAGTATATCTCAAAAATAATCAACGACAATACACTACAATGTTTTACTCCAGTTTTTACCTCTAACCATTGTTTTCTTGGATCACGTTCTTGCATTCATATGTTGTTTTTGTAATACTTTCCAAAGCTTTTCTCAATTTTCCTCCCTCCCTATTTTCTCTCTTTAGGGTTTTCCATATTCTCTTTCGTGATATTCAATCAAAAATCTGTTTCAAGACCATCATCACTTTCAGAGCGAAAATAAGGTCAATACTGTTTCTATTCTTTTGATACATATACTTCTCCTCCCCAAATTTGCTTGCTGTTAGAACATTCAAGCATGTGTTTCAGTTAAGAACAAGAGATGAGGTCTCCAGAAGATCATGCTTCCCGGAACTATGGTTTCCCGTGCTCGTCCTGGAGCTGTAAGAAGTAAGCAAAAACTACAGGGCTAGGTTGCTAGTCCTTACCCTTGGCTCTCCTTGCATGATCCTATCTTTGTAGTCTAAATCCAATTTTTTTTATTTAGTAATTTACATTAATAATATTTAATTTTCCATTTAATAATTTTTCATTCATGCATTAATCTCTAATCAAATTTTGTAACCTTCGGAAGACTAATCCTGAAGTCTCGGATCTATTTACCTTCTTCTCTTCTCTTATGTTCTCTTCCCAGTATTTTCTCGAATGCTTCTCATTTTTCTTCTTCCTATCTGCTTTTAAGTGCTTAGCTCTTTTTCACGTTTCACTTTCTCAGAGGGTCTCTAGTGTACCCTTTACCTATACAATAGTTATTATGCTCCAACTTTCTTTCCCCTTCTTTACATATACCTCACAAATATACAAGCGCTTGTTGCGTTTGCTGATACGAGAAACTGTGTAACCTTGTAAAGGTACGACTGCTTGTCCCTAATAGCGTTTATAGTTGAGAGGAACGCAAATCTTCTGTAGCCTTCGGGGATTGAATATTGGATGGCACTAATTAGCAGTCTCGAGAGAGTTGTTACAAGCCTATCAAGCCGGCAACTGACAACACTTTCTCAGGAAGCTCATGTCTTCCCTCAGAACCCTAACAGTTCTTTTTATCAATGATCGCGCGAAAACGGACTACGATTTGCCACTGCAAAAATGAATGAAAGAAACCTGCAAATCGCTACCCTGAATGTCGGAACGATGAAAAGTAAAGAGGAGATGGTGTTGTTGATGGAAGAACGGAAGATAGATGTACTGAAAGTGTGTGAAACTAAGTTGCAGGGGAAAGGTACAAAGGTTCTGACCATAACTCCTAGTTAATTTTTTCTGGTAGACATGAATGTAAACACTGTGAGGAGGTGATTTTCCCACTAGAGTTGACACAAAGAGTGAGTTATGTAGAACATATGAATGAGCAAATCTTGGCCTCCGCAGTGAAGACAGACATTAACCTAAGCATCATCCAGGTCTATGCACATCAGCATTGGAAATCAATGGAAGAGAGAGATAATTTCTACAAGGAGCTGCAATACTTTGAGAACAGAGCACCGTACCAAGAGAATGCTGTAATACTGCGGGATTTAAATGGACATATTGGACGAAATCGACTTAAAACTGAGATCATGATCAGAGCTTTTAGCACAGGAGGAAGAAATATTTTTGGTGACAATGTAATAGATTTTTGTTTGCAAAACTACAATAGTATTATACATATCTTCTATAATCACAGAGAAAATCATAAATGGACGTAGTATAGGTTCAACTATACGAGACAGAAATAGGAAGAGAAGTCGATGATTGATTTGATGTTGACAAATATCAAAAAACTGTTCACAGGTGTAAGGAGCATACCATTTTTGTTGGGCGACTCTGACCACCGGATGGTTGTGGGGAAATTAAGATTGAAAAAACCGAAATAGCAGAATTGCAGACCAAGAAACAGATTCATGATCGAAAACCTGCAGGACCTTTCCTGCATAGGTAAATTTCAGAGAAAGTTTGGTGAGAGGAAAAGAAAGTGGCGAACGGAGTGTGGCGAGGAGATGGTCTATAACATGGGTGGGAAGTGGGTAAAATGAAATGTTTTTACATTAAAAATAATCTGTGAAAAGAACTGGAAATTTAATTATAATTAAAAAAAAAGCTTATCTGACCTTTATCGACTTGGAAAAAACATTTATCTGGGTACTAGGAAGAATTTTGTGGAGTATCTTGATTAGAAAAGAATATAAGGTACAGGCAAGCTAATCAAAGCTGTAAAAAGCACCTACCATAACAGAGTGTGCAAAGACACAGCTGAATAGCCCCGAGTGGTTTGAGGTTATAACCGAGGTATAGTAGAGAACACGGAAGTTAAGTTAGTGGGTAGAAAACAAAAAGAGCTGGATATTGTGTTGGGAGATGGTGTACTGAAACAAGTAACACATTTTGGATATCTCGGAGTGTGCTTTGGAACAGCAACATGATCTTGTTAAATCATAGAATTAACAAGTTCAAAGAAACACTGGCCTCGCTATTTCAGCTGCTTAAAGATCGGCACATCTAGTGAAAAGTAAAATCAATAATATATACAAGCACTTTGATCAATAAAAACTTATGGATATGAGCATAAAGATCGGCACATCTAGTGAAAAGTAAAATCAATAATATATACAAGCACTTTAATCAATAATAACTTATGGATATGAAGCAATAAGAGAGCCAAAAGAAAAATACATGTAAGTGCTGTTTGGGAGTAACAAAACTGGATAGAATAAGGAACTATGATAAAAAAAAAAAAATGGTGCTGGAAGTGGAAAACATACTGACGCTCACAGAGAAGAGACAACTACGATGGCTTGGACATTTAAAAAGAATGAATGATGGAAGGTATGCGAAGAGGTATTTTGAGTAGACACTGGTTGGAGGAAGAGGAGTGTGAAGACCAAGAATCAGGTGGAGAGATAATGTCAAGGTGGCGGTCGAGGGTAGGGGAGGAGTATGGAGGAGGTGGAGTAAACTAAGATATGAAGCGGCAGGTTGAGGAGTTTCGTTCGGAACGTCTGGAAAGTGCTTGCACTTACAAGAGATTGTTAAGAAAAAATGGCGAAATATAAAGCTGCCTCGGAGATGCTTGGAGGGGCGGTATCCAAACAATACCCCTATAGATCTGTCCCTCATCATATCATCACTTGAGAGTTTATGGCCTTAGATGATGGGAATGGTGCTTCAAGAATTCTCTGCCGGCATGCCCTGGTGCTAGGCTCTTTTTTCATTAATTTCTGCAATATTCAAGGCCTCTTATCTAATTTTCACCTTGTAGAAAAACCACCTCTCTTCTTCTAGACTTCATCTCTTGTTCTTAACTGAAACTCAGATGCTTGAATTGATGTACATGATGTGTATGAAGTTGTTTAGGTATTGTATGTACTATCGTGGACAGAAGTAATGCACTATTGCTTGGGTCGATCATTTTTCAAAGTCACATGGGTCTAATTTTAAGATTAAATTTTCATCCAATAGTCTTTCAACAAGATACTTTAGCCACGCCCATTGATCACAGTGTGAAAATAATAGTATTTTAGGTAAGCATAATATTTGGAAACGATATAGTTACACACACACACACAAAGCGCACACACACACACACTATATATATATATATATATATATATATATATATATATATATATATATATATATATATATATATATATATATATATATATATATATATATATATATATATATATATATATATATATATATATATATATATATATATATATATATATATATATATATATATATATATATATATATATATATATATATATATATATATATATATATATATATATATATATATATATGATAAGGATACATTAAGAATGTTTTTTTTGCCGTATAGTTCTTGTTAAAATATTAGGTATTAGTAAAAAGTATACATGTTGTGCTTGAATTATAAGGAAATTTATTCATAATGATATTAAAGGATATCGCAAATTTTTAATTTAAAAAAAAAAAAAATATTATTAATATATATATATATATATATATATATATATATATATATATATATATATATATATATATATATATATATATATATATATATATATATATATATATATATATATAGAAAAATTTTCCGCACGCCAGGATTCGAAACCACTGACAACAGCGTCGCCGTTCTCTGTCTTATTTTTGCTAAATTTGTCGCAACAGTTGTTGTGCCCATGTTGGCGTTGCTTGACCTTGGTTGGTTGCTCCTGTAACCCAGGAGCCCCCCAGCAAAATGCCATGTGGCCCCAGTAGGGGTTCCAAGCACCCTCCTATGGATTTATATATATATATATATATATATATATATATATATATATATATATATATATATATATATATATATATATATATATATATATATATATATATATATATATATAATATATATAGTAAAAAAAATAGTCGAAAAGTAGTCGACAGGTTAATGGGTCGACACGTCATTAACAAAATTTTCACACTTGTCCAAAACGTCGACAACTTTTTTTTGATAAGGTCAAAGGAAACATCAAAAGTATTGAGGATAAGGGAAGGTTGGAGTTGAGTGTTTTCAAAGAAGATATTATAGTTGTGTAGAAAACATCCCCTAGTAGATAGGTGAAAGAATTGAGTTTTTGAGGCATTGAAAACCACCATGTTTTCTCTGGCTCAATTAGAAATACGAGAAAGATGAGAGGTCAGCTGCGCCAAGGCAACCCTCCTAGCATGAGCTAATTGCGGTTGTGTATGGTGCCTTTCAAGATGAAAGGAATAGTAAAGGGTGGAATCGTCAGAATAAGAGTGAAATGGTAAAGAAGTTATGGAACGAAGATCATTGTTGAAAAATAGAAAAAAGAGTTGGGATAGAACAGAACCCTGAGGAACACCACTATTAATAGATTTAGAGGAAGAACGATGGTCGTCTACTGCTGCTGCAATAGAACGACTGGAAAGAAGATCACAGAGAAGGTTACAGAGTGAAGGATAGATACCGAAAGAGGGAAACTTGGAAATCAAAGCTTTGTGCTAGATTCTATCAAAAGTTTTTGATATGTCCAGCCCTACAGCTAAAGATTTATCGAAATTCCGAATTGCAGAAGACAAATATCAAAATGAAGAAAAAGATGATCATCATTAGAGCATTCCTTTCCAGACATACTGATGATCAGGAACGATATATATATATATATATATATATATATATATATATATATATATATATATATATATATATATATATATATATATATATATATATATATATATATATATATATATATAATATGAGTAAACTATAATTTCCATCATAGTTTGTAGCGATGTTTTGTTACATTTACCGAAAAGTGTATTACTATTCGCTATATCGGGGTAAATCTTTTCGAGAGAACAGATGTTTAAGAATTTTAAAGTAAATTACTATTTACGCAACGAACATATATTAATCCGACGAAATCGTAGGCATCTCATCAACTATGCATTCGAATGTTAATAGCTTAGTTCGTTCGCTGTCATATTGCCTCTCCTTCTAACCTAACAACGTTATATATAGTATCTTCAAAATGGTATTTACTTCACACTATTCTAAACCGCTAACTCTGGGAAAATTACACGTGTCAAGCCGTATAAACGTTTTTCCAAGAGTGAATAACAAATTGTGTAGTTAAAAATAATATTCTCCCGATTATGAAAGGCATTCGTCTAATCATTGATGTCAAAAAAGGGAAAAAATATATTTTATCCTTATAGAGAGAATAAAAGAGCCAATCACACATTGCGTTTTATGTTTCTGAGATTATGATAAAACAAAACATCTATGCGAACTGTGTCGGCGCTATTTTTAATGTTAACGGAGATTGAAACCAAGAATGTGGAAAACATATATTTTAATTTTGCAGGAACTTAGGGTACTATAACCAAAACGCCGACAAAGAAAATAGTCGACAGGTCAAGGGGCCGACACTTTTGAAAAAAATGTGTCGATCACTTTTCTTTTCAATTTCAACGTTTCGATGCTTTGGCCACATGTGAAAAAATGTGTCGACCGTTTGATCAACATCGTATTTTTTTTTATATCGGTACAATTGACATGTAAGAATATTTTTTTAATTTTATTCTTATGATAATTAAAATATATTATTTTAACATTATTTATAATATATTATAATATATAATTATAATATTTTATTTTAATATTAGATTTTAATATATTATTTTAGTAGAAGCATGGCACACGAACATTTGTCTACCGAGGTCCTCTTCCCCCCGTACCCTCCGACCCGTGAGTGATGATATATATATATATATATATATATATATATATATATATATATATATATATATATATATATATATATATATATATATATCGATTAATCGACTTTGATTTATTGTGTGGACGTTTTGGACGAGTTATAAAAAAGGTTGTCGGCCCTTTCACCTTATCAAAAAAAGTTGTCCACGTTTTGGACAAGTGAGAAAATTTTGTTAATGACGTGTCGGCCCAATAACCTGTCGACTACTTTTCGACTAATTTTTGACTAATTTTTTTACTATTTTTTTAATAATAAAGTTTATATAAGTAAAGTTTACTAATTTTTAACTCTCGCGAGAATCATACGTTTGGCAATGTCAGTTTTTTTTCAGTTTTTTCAAGGAACGATTTTTCAGCGGTCGAAAAATAAGTAAAAATTTAAGTGTAAACTTAAAATTATTTCAGGTTAAAATCATGAATAAATTGAATATTAGTGAAGCCTAATAACTCAATTTTTTGTCTTTTTTTTAATTAGTGTATATATATATATATTTTTTTTATTTCTCCTCTGGTGGACAAAGGCCAGAGGCCTAAAAATGTTCCACCAGAGTTGGGAGGAAAGTCGGAAACATGATCAAATTAAAGACCGACGAGACCTGATACACGGCGTTTAAAGGTGCCTAAGTCGTTGGAAGTTGGGAAAATAGATGAAGGAAGTGTGTTCCAGACTTTACCAGTAGAGTACTTGTAAGATTGAGCATAGCGGTTAAGTCTGGGGTCAGAGAGTTGGATAGAGAAAGGATGAGACTGTGTAGAAAGACAAGTCGCACGAACCCTTCTAAATGGAGGAGGTATGCGACGAGAGAGTTCAGAAGAGCTGTGTCCATTGTAATAGCGACAATAAAGAGAGAGTGACGAAACATTTCGACGGGCAGAAAGAGATTGGAGAGAATTAGTGAGAGCAGGAGAATTGATAAGGCGAAAAGCTCTAGACTCCACCTTTTCCAGGAGAGCTGTATGTGTGGAACCACCCCAGATGTGTGACGCAAACTCCATACAGGGGCGAACAACACCCCTATACAGAGCAAGCAACTGGGAACTGGGGGGGTGGTGTGAAGAAATATTGAAGGCGCCTCAGAACACCCAACCTCTTAGAAGCTTGTTTAGAAAGAGAGGTAATGTGATGTTTCCAAGAAAGATCGAAAGAAAAAGAAACACCTAGAATATTAAGGAGAGATGCAGGTTTGAGTTGCGTGTTTTCGAAGAAGATATCGTAGTTGTGTGGAAGATTGTGTCGAGTAGAAAGATGGAAGAATTTAGTTCTTGAGGCATTGAAAACGACCATGTTTTCTTTGCCCCAATTTGAAATGAGAGATAGATCAGATGTTAGTTGCTCCAAGGACACCCTCCTTGCCTCTATTAACTGTTGCTGAGAGGGCGTCTTTAAAAATGAAAAGAGTAATGAAGGGTTGGGTCATCAGCATAGGAGTGGATAGGAGATGAAGTAATAGAAAGAAGGTCATTAATGAAAAGCAGAGAAAGTGTTGGGGAAAGGACAGAACCTTGAGGAACACCACTATTAATAGATTTAAAGGATGAACGGTGGCCGTCTACAACAGCTGCTATAGAACGACCGGAAAGGAAATCAGAGAGAAGGATAGATTCCGAAAGAGGGAAGTTTGGAAATCAAAGCTTTGTGCCAGACTCTATCGAAAGCTTTCGATATGTCCAGCGCGACAGCAAAAGATTCACCGAAATGCCGAAGAGCAGAGGACCAAGAGTCAGAGAGAAAGGAAAGAAGATCACCAGTAGAGCGTTTCTTTCGAAAGCCATACTGGCGATCAGAGATAAGATTAGAAGAATTGAGATGTTTACAAATCTTCCTG